>JAOVVI020019425.1:0-10117 GCA_028571085.2 Nepenthes alata | reverse complement strand
ATAAATGAAAAGAACGAGATATGGAAAAGAAACTCAATCCATGTACGAAGGCATTAGCATCCACAAATCTAGTACATTTCATAAGCGAGATTAATGTAAAAAAGGGGGGGGGACTCTTAAAGGCTTCGATGGAGGCCTGGAGGTTCCTGCCAAAGATAATGAAAGCACCTCATCCTATCTGGGACAGCCCAGCCCATCTGACCAACGTTGGGCACTAGCGTTCCTTGGATGGAGTATAGAAAGTGGGAAATTCAAAATCACTAGCTTTATTATGCGCTGATAGAGGTCCGTGCAGTCCCTTCTTGTTGCCTCGAGCCGAAGGTTTTCGTCTCAAAGGAGAGCTTATTTCTGCTGTTGCTCCTCGAGGGAAAAAACCTTGGCCTTGGTCTCAAATAGCTCATGTTCAAGCCAGGAAGCCCGTTCCTCAGCAGCCAATAACTTCTCTTATTCAACGTTAGTCCGAGTTAGGCAGTCGACATGCCTATTCATGTAACTGCAAGCAAAGAACGAGTTAGTCGATTGACAACAAAAACGAAAGAAGAAATCGAAAAAAATGTTCGGCCTATATCTCCGCAAAGGATCCGAGGATGGATCACCAAATAAAATCATTAATGCCCCTCAGACTTTGGATTCAGGAGGCTCTAAGCAAGGTCCATCGGCTTGAATGTTCATTTGGACCTCAGGCACATAAGGTCGAATCTCAGCAGCTGCATTGACCACTTCAACGGATCCCTCGGCCTAAATATTCCTTTGGACCTCGGGCACAGGGGGCTGGGTCTCAACAGGCACCTCGGTCACCTCCACAATTCCATCGGTCTCAATCTCCACTCCGCCCTTGGGTTCAGGGAGCTCAGTACATAACATTTCAGCCGCCCCCTAAAATTGTTTTGGCCTCTATCTCTCCTCGGACTTCAGGCTCAAAGACCTCAACAATTTCAGCAACACCGATGGCATAAACGATCTCCCCGGCTTGGACCTCAGTCGAAACAGGAGGCAGAAAAAGCTCTCCTCCCTCTGAAGGACTGACAGTCTCAGCTATCCTGACCGATGAAGAAGGATGGGCAAGAGCCGCTCTCCTTGAAGATTATTTTGCTCTCTCTAGCCTCTCAATGGCAGCATGATCCTCATCGGAGGAAGACTCAGGCATAGTCACTTGTCCCCTAGGGACATCCTCGAGAGAGTCGCTAATATGCAGCGACTTCTTTTTTCTTTTAGACTTCCTCTTGGGTAATGGAGACACCTCTGCCCCCTCTAAGCAGGGTTCCCACTTCACCCGCATAAAAGCCTTAACTGATAGCCAATGATTTTTCTTATTTTCATGAAAGGTGTTGGCGTGGGCTTGAATGAGGTCGATCAATTTCTCTACCGATGCCTTCTCATCGTTTGACAGCTTAGCAGTAAAGGATTCTTTCACATTACCCCACTCATTTGAGAGGCCCCACCCAAAAGGAACCGCTAAGAAAAAGAACCAGTCCTTCCACCTCTTTATTGAGTCGGGGTTTCCCCCACTTAAATCGAACTCTAAGCGAGGGGCAAACCAAATCCAATCCGACCCCTGATGAAATCGAAAGACCACCTTTACAGCCGTGGCATTGAGCTCAAGGCCATGGTAGTGAGCGAAAACACACAGTGAAACCAAATAACGTATCGCATTAGGTTGCAAGCGCGCACCTGGGACTCCTACAACGCCAATGGAAAACGAAGACCCCCTTTTAAATGGGTCTCATAAACGATAATAAATCCCTCAGGTGGAGAACAGGCCCTTTCGTCCCTACCCGGCAGCAAGTGCGCCACGAAGGAAGGAACCTTGTACCAAACCGCAGATATTCCATGTCCTTAGAAGAAAGAATGGACCCAATATCGACTACACAGCCGCCATGAGTGGACAAGAGAATTTCAAATCAAGATGAGGAAGAGGAAGTAGAAAAGATTAGGAGTGCGGTTTAAATAGAGTAAGGCAGAACGACACCATGAAGAAAATTCAAAAGTCACGCCTTGTAACACAGTGACGTGTCAAAGCCCCATTGTTTCTATCCAACATAGTAATAATGGCTGACGCCAATAATTATGACCAGCGCGGCACAGATGGGATGATTACAGAGCAACACTAGTTTCAAGGATTCTCGCATTTAATGCCTCCGCTAACGGCGCACGCATGTGAAGTAATGAACGATGGGTTGAAAAGACATATCCAAATGACCGAAGTCACTTAGTGAACATACCAGAAGGTTGATATGGGGGGCTAGTGATGAGTATCTGACCCAATCAAAAAGCCCATCAACAGAAATGATTTACTTATAATTGGATTGGTCCAATTGACTTAAATGGCCCAAATAGACTAATGGATCTGTTGGCCCAGTTCGAGAGGCCCCCTTCACTTCACACATGCTGATAGAACTCACTATAACCGGTTAGAACAGCATAGTAGTCAACCGCCTCGTCTTATCCAAGCAGTTCCATGGACAGTTGTCAGTGGATAAGAACGACTTGACCACTGGTGACTCTATAAATATCCCTTTATTCAACAGGAATAAAGGAGGGCATACTGACTGCTAGAGTGGCAAGACACTATATAAAAGTAAGATACTTTCCTCATAAGTACAGATCTCTCTAAAAAGACGCTCTCTACTCCCAAATTTATCATACATGCATTAGTGAACTCACCTAACATCCTCCTCCTTTCTTTTCTCATAAAAATGTCACTGACTTAAGCGTGGGAGTATATATCGAGAAATAAGTCTCGCCAATCTTTAAATCTCTTATTTGTTTGTTGTGCTGCACAGGATCCAGATTCAAGAATACAGAGACCGAACTAGTATCAGATCAACCCGACATAAAGACCCGATTATTGGCTCCCTAACCTATATAGTAATCTGGACCCTAGACGCATCAAATGTATTTCATTCCTAGAAAATCCCAGTCAATTAAGAGCAAATATAAAAACTCACATTTTTCCTCTTCATAATCTGACTGAGGTGATCATGCACGACTAAGAATCTTTTGCTTACTGCTCAAAAACTAGTGTTAAAGTGCCTCGCATTTGATATCAATTCTTTCTGTTATCAAGTACCACAGAATTCCTCCTTTTCTTTTCTTTCTTTTTACCAAAATCGCATTGCTTGACAAGATGCCCAAGAGCAGCCAACATATCTCACCCAAAAAAATAGTAATCTACCCTGTCACTAATAGATCTTCTAAATGCAACTTGTAATACATCATATTATTTAGCTGCTCTTCTTCTATCAACTAATGTGTTCATTTGATTTTCTAGCACAGCTAAAACCAGGTCACTATGTTATAGCTTCATCTCCTATTGCACTCATAACAAATTTCAAGGGGGGAAGGAGGGAACAACAGAGAGAGAGAGAGAGAGACCTCATATTTGTTAAGAGAAAGGTTAAAAGCTATCATGACTGACAGAAGAACATCCTGTCTAGCATATCTGATCTTGAAAGGTTGAGTAGAAAAACTATTATCGGTGTCATCAATTCTCCAAACTCCAAAACTATCATCAGAATTCAAATCAGGAGCTGCAGCACAAACCATAATGCCATTAGTTCTCTCTTCATTAAATTACAGCAATGGACACATGAAGCACCTTTGAGTAATAGCCCATATACTTATAAAAAAAATTAGTAACCCACACATATTTTGAGCCAATCAAGCAACAACAATATAAAGAACTGAAAGCAAGATAAAGTGAAGAGTCGGAAAAAAATCGGAAAACTAGGCCCTGCTTAGTAATCGTAAGGAAAAATTAAAAGTGTTTTCATAAAATTCCAATGAAAAGAGAACATCTAAAAAAAAGTGTTTATATCTATCTTTTTTTTTTTCAATTTTGCATTGAATTTTTGAAAATTCATACTATCTTCTAGAATGTTTACTAGTTATAAAGCAGTGTTTTCCATTATTCTCTATATCTAGCTTATATACCAATCTTTTGAGAATTCATGACAGTAGAAGCATTGTTTCTTAAGCTCATAAATATAAATATACACCAAATTTAAAGTAACTTATATAATATATAAAGGAAATATGATTTTATTTCATGATCAATTTTGTCTTTATTTCATTAAAATTACTTAACAACTTAATGGAAGTTTCTACTATACATAAATGATATTTTTTTCGACACCGCAAATCACAACTATATCACTTAATACAAGAAGCAAAAAGTATGGTCCTCTTATTGACATTTAGGTTACCATCTAACATTTTCTAATATTAACAAACCCATCATATGTACATTATTAATTTAATGAATACAATGCTAATAATTTAAAAGATTTTTGTCGTGAGAATCAGTGTGTCACTAATTGTCTCATTGACTAATTGAAAATTAACAACCATACGTAAGCCCATAATTTGACAAGCTTAGAATCATGTTTGAACTCGACTCACTAGCATCGTGAGTTAAGCTCAAACAAGTTGAGCTCAAGCTTTTAACTAAGCAATCATGAGTAGAGTTCAGGAAGTTAGTTATAAATGAAAATACCAAATATCACCTTGTTTAAAATTTGCTCCCTACCCAAATAAGCTAATACATAGGCTTGATATAACTTGTTAAGCTTCTTGAGTCAAGCTCAGACAAACTTTAAGTAACAATTTCAAGCTAGGTTCCAAGTATCCATTTTTTTTAACGATTCTAACCATATTTTGATTGATTGTTGCATTCATAACAGCTACTAATAAATATTACCTTTGGAAATGGAAATTTTCTAACATAAACAAATAAACACACATCTTCCAGGAAAACAGCTGAAATGGAAATATGAAAATGGAAGAAAATGAAAAAAATAGCAGCTTTTACAAAATGAACCCAGGTCTAATATCCGAAATCATATTAAAGGCCCATCTACACACACTTAGCATTCCAAATCACACACTTCATTCATGAATGAAGTCTATATTCTGTAAAGTAATGTCCAATGGGAAAACAATTTTATGGAGGCAAAAGCAATCAACTATGTCAATCCCAAGTTGGACCTTGAAGAAGCTTCAAAATGGAGAATTCTGAAAACTACGAGGAGATGATTTAAGAGCGTAGGATGTATAAAGCTACTTGATGGCCTGAGTTTGGGGAATGTCTTTTAGTGAACTAAGTGTTGCATCAGGAAAGAAAAAATCAGTATTTGTCAAAGAATCAGATGTCACTGCAATAACTAAAACTGGATCTTCCAGTGATATGCACTGGTTTCTTTGATTAGTAGGTTTTATGTATGTTAGAAAGCAGAGATCTTATGACTCTGTACTTCTGACAGGCTTAACATCAATTAAGTCTCATATAATGTAACACACAAAGACGAGCAGGGAAGGGGTTTTCCCAATAAAACAAGCAGGTGTTAGACAGGATTATGATGTTTAGAGAAACTCCGAAAAAGCGGCAGATTTAAGACATTGAATAAGTCTATCTTTCTTCAGCTGAAACCAGAAAATTATGTTGTCGTAAACATCTTAGACCTATTAATTAATGAGGCCTCATGCAAAATAATTGTTGAAAGGCTGAAAATGGTAATTGGTAACCTGATTTCAAATAATCATACGCATACGCATGGCATTGATCTCCAATGAACAAAGAGATGCTTGCGGCACTGGTATTAGTGTGAAAGCATTAATTAGAGAAAGCACAGAACCCTGTCAATTGGGATTCCTTATTTACCTGACAAGAAGCACGAACTTCAAAGAGAGATGGATCCAATGGATTCGGTAATGCATTACATCTCCATTCGTTATTTAATTTGAAAATAAAATCTTAGCAAATTTATGGCAAATCTTATCAATAATTATCCCTTGAAAGATTCTCCTGCCAGAAATCAATAAGATCAATCCCTGTATCTTTTCATTCTTTTTTTTTTCAATGACTTTCAATTTTGCGGTGTGAATGTACAGAAGCAGCAGTAACTGAGATGCATATTTTTGGCTTTAGAAGTTTTTCAGGTAAGGAAATATAAGTTTCAGCATACCGGAATTATCTGTTCCAGTACAAAAATGCTGAGAAAATTTGCAGATTTCTTCAGCTACAACAGGGCATTCTGGCAAAATATCCAGGTGAGTCGAGACACGTTAGAGCCAAAGTTAACGGTATCAGTATTTGGGATCCATTGTGAAACACATTTAAAGGATTTCATCGTCAAAAAACTGGTATCACTTGAAAGGCAGACTTGCCCTAATCTGGGATTGGAAATTAAGCAAGCTGCGAGCTATTATTTGGGGCTGTGTTATGAGTTCAAGATGCTTAAATTTGGCAAATAGTTCAGACAAGTTTGAGAAAATATCACCAGCTTTGAAAAAGAAAAGCTTGTCCAATGAAGGCTATGATTACGTTTTGCAGTATTCTATTGATTATATTTGCTAATTAGTATTCCAATTTAAGATGTGAAGAAACTGGAAAGGGTCGTTCACTACCTTCTTTGGGGTAACAGTGGAGATTCATTCAAGTACTTGTTAGGTAGGGAATTATTCCTCTTCTTCTATGCAAAAAATATATATTCTCTTCTTATTGATTAGGAGTGAGATTCGGTGTCAATGATCTCATGTTGAAACGAAATCACCAAAACACAATATTTCAATATATATTTTTGTTTTGTAGACCCAACAATAAGGAGACAAATTTTTCCCACTTTCAATTTGGTTTTGGATCATAATTGACCCAAAACAGACTGAGTGCTCCCCTAGAAAAATGCTAACAAACCTTTAGTACATCGAATAGGATGTCTTGCAACTGTACTTAACCTAGTAGTATACTTTGAAGCATGTAACCATAGAGGCTACCTTCTGCAAGAATCCATTTATGCAAGGTGAGTTTGTTTCCACTTCCCACATTAACTGCACCTCACGGTCCATGTCCAGCAATAATCTTTCCATAAGCTCACTAGTTTCACAAAAGTTAAAAAGCTACCTTCAGGGATACAAGCATACACACAGGTTTATTACCATTTTTCACCTCAGATATACCTCATTTTACATGCCCAGAAATCAGCTTGCCATAATCATTGCGGGTTGATAGAAATTATGTGCACAAATTGTCACCAGTAGACAAACCTTCTTTTTTTAAGTAGATTCAATCAAAAGCGATATTACCATCATATTGGATATACATTTGTGTTCTGTAGACATACCTTCATATTGGACAACTCTCGATGGAGTTCCCACAGAAGTGTAATCACTGTCCTCCCACCTCATAGTGATCTTAATCTGGTACCATCTATGCAAAAGAATGAGAAAAGAAGAGAAAAAGCATATGTAATTAATGTATAGCCAAAGAGTTGATTCATGAAAATAAAGTGAAAAATGCATGGAAAATACAGCTAATACAGAACATGAAATTGACAACTGACTCACTGAATAAAACATCCCAAGAATATGGATTTGAAATCAACCAAGAAAGATCAGAGAACAAGACTTACCCTTGCTGGAAAAGGTCAAGATTGTGAAACCTGTGAATGTAAATGGCAATCTCCTGTACTGTATCCAACATAGCAGGCTTAAATGGTTGAAGCTCTGCATCAGTCAATCTCTTCACAGATGACTTTCTCTGATTAAAAGCAATTTAACCATATGAGATGCTGAAGCATAACTTGGTTTCATCAGACAATTCAAACAAAATTGCATCCCTCCCCTTCAAAAAATTAGGTCAGTCTTCTTGAATAAGAGAAGTTAACAAGCTAGTAGAAATCAAGCTGAGCTACTGATGTTTAGATGAGCATATGAGAAACTCCGTCTAAATAATGGAGACCAACATTACCTCAACTTGTTAAAGGTGGCCCAATTCAGCAGCTAATTCCAACAAAGAAAGTGATTCATTACCAATGATTGGCAGCTAAAACTTCACCGAGAGTCAAAAACCTTATGATGAGGGGTCCACCCCCTACGTACTTGGTTGGGGGCAGCTATATCTGTCAATCATAGGCAACAAATCGTAAACCTTCCAATAAAACTAATAACAAAAGTGAGATCATGTTTGGTTGCCGGAAATAAGACACAAATTAAATGAAAGGTTTTGTTCCAAATTTCAAATGTCTTGTATAGAACAAGATAAAAATTGGAACAATACAATACAACTGATAGGTTATAATACAGTATCTTCGTACTAGGTTGGTGGGTGGGGCCAACTAGTTCACTATGTCGCATGGTCGGAAAAGCAGGCAATTCCCCAAACAGTTCAAGAAACAAGTATTATCAGCATCATTTTATTCAGCACGTTTTAGTTACAAGCATTGGCCTGATATCCATAGTACATTTGTTAGATTTTCGTTTTAAAAACATCTGTAAACTATACATTTCCATTGTAATGTGGAATTGTACACAGCTGACTAGAATCTACTTTTCAGAGAAATGACCTCTTTTCCACTGAACTCGATTATACTGAATCAATTAGTATGAGAGCTAGGTTGGACAACGCAAACGCTGGTAATCACTGAACATCTCTTTTCTACAGAACTAGATCACTATGTTTCAAGAAAAGAAAATAAGGGAATTCACTGGACAGTTCAAGAAACAATTATTTTCAACATCATTTTTGTTTAGCACCTTTTCATTCTAAGCGTTGCCTTATTTCCACAGTTCATTTAGTAGATTTCCATTTTGAAATAATTTGTAAACTATAAATTGACGTTCGTGGAATTATACACAGAAGACTAGAACCCGCTTTTCGAAGAAATTGCCTCTTTTCTACAGAGCTCGATTTCCCTGAATCAAATAGTGTGATAGCTAGGCTCAACAATGTGAACGCGGATAATCATTGAAGACCTCAGTATTGTTCTGTTTCAAGCTCTCCGCCGCCACCAATACCCATCACAGCCACAATCACCACCAATACCCAGAGGCAGCACCGATAGTTACCGAAGCGTAAGATACGCCGTGGAACTGCGTATGGGTTGTCAGCCCCAGTTCTCTATAGGACTTTCACCAGGATCGCATGGGTCCGCAATCAACATTGATGATACCAGCAATCCAGATAACCCAACGATCACGGATTTTTAAGAGACAATAGGAGAATTGCAAGAACAAATAGCAACAAAAAAAAATCTGAGAACAGAACTTTAATCGATGGAAGAAAACTAATCAAGCACAGGATTGAAATACCTTATCAAACAGATCTATTTGCAGTGAAAATTTGTGTCCACACGATAAATTCGAAATTCTGCTTTTCGATTTAACGATTTCTCTGCAACGGCACTTCGGCTTCGTTGGATTTGGTAAGTAACAGGGGGAACCAAGAGGATCCGATGGAGAGAGATGGAGGATGAGACAAATATCAGGTTCAGGTGGTGTTGAGATCTTGGCCTCAGCGACGGAGAGACGGAAGTCGAAGAAGACGACTGCTTGTGATTTTCAAGCTGGACTTCTCAACGCCAACGTGTGTAATTGGCGAAACGGCGGTCCAAATTGAGGCCTGCCAATTATTTAATAAAATTTAAGCATTTTTCTGAAAAAGAAAAAAGAAAATACGAACTTTCATAATTATATTTAAATATAATGTATACTTCAGCAACATTCCCTTCCTAAAAATATAATTTTTTTACAATATTCTAGATTTAACTTGTACATTAATCTTGTAAAAATTTTGTAATTTTCAAGGATTATCATATAAGTACCATATAAATGTATATTATAGTAATAAATAAATAAATAAATAAATAATAAGCTTCTTGACTTACTTTTTATTTTGTATTATTTTTTTATCTTTTATTGGGGCTATCTAGTGTTACACATTGGCAAATATAATTATATCACTAGTATAAATAATAAAAATATAATCATATTATATTGATGTTATTGTCTCATATTCTATATACCTTAAAAAGTTATCATTTGTATATTATTAGTTTGATACTAACACGGTCAAATTTAATAAAAGTTAAAGAGGTAATCTACTAATTAAAAATAGTAATTGTTATTTAAATGGCAATCAATGACTAGCCTCTAGCTTAATTATTGATCAAATATAAAGTATAAAGCATTCGAGTGAAATTAGTGTCAGTGATAATTAAACCACTCAGCTAGCCATTATGTATCCATAGACACTATAATGATGAAGAGACAGTTCGTTATTCATGCTTGTTATTTAGATAATTACTAATATAATTTGGATTATATGAAAATATAAAATAATATA
>JAOVVI020019424.1:0-10117 GCA_028571085.2 Nepenthes alata | reverse complement strand
GCCCTTTCCTTTCCCCCTTCATCATGATCATTTCCTTCTGTTATTTTATTTTGTTAGTTGTTTCCACAGGCTCGGTTAGTGCCTCTAAATAGTCGATTACTGTGCACAATGAAGGGAAGAATATTATTTGCCTAAACTCTCTCTCTATTCTCTCTCACGTTCTGTTTTCCTCTCTGTCTCTCTCTCTCCCTCGATCCCCTTTCCCTTCTTCCCCGAATTGTCCCTGCACGCTCTCTCTCTCTCTCTCTGCATCCCGCCAGTCTCAACTCGTCCCCCTCCTCTGCTGAGCTCCTCTCTCGTTGCAATTTCAGCATCATCGCTGGCATCACCATGGAGACTGTATCAAATCCTCAGAGAGCGATTTAGAGGACCTAGGAGAGCGCAACGAAGCAAAACGTTGGCAAACAGAAAGAGGGGGAAAATCTATGCCCGACGTCGAAGAGAAAACGCCCTTAATGGACGAAGATGGATGTCGGGGAGAACCAAACGGCACTCCTAATCTGCCGTCCATGGCTATCATGAACAATTGCATGTTTTAAATAAAATATAGGCATTAGAAATTCTGCTCCATTACCTAATTAAAGACACTTGATCTATGTTTGAAATTGTGTTTGGACAAAAAAAATAAAAATTTTCTATGTGAGTTTGAGCTTAACTTTTTGTTTTATCAGATAAAGCCAAGTATACCGTATATAATTATCCATAATAAGTAAAACATATTTGAAACCTTTATATCCAAAAGGTCCCCAAATGTCATAATTAATAAGCTGAAAAGGTGTATGGGATCTATTATTGCTAATAGTAAAAGGCAACCTTTGGTGTTTAGTTAAAGAATTTTTTTTTTTTGGTAAGTAAGAAAATTATATTAAAATAAAAATATTACAGAAATTTATATTCTATTTTTAAATATTTTGCCGACTTAAAATTAGAATATAAACATTATGGCATCTTTCGAGTAAAACTTTCTCACAAGTAATATAATTAACGAAAGTCTGAGTATCGCATACAGCGCTGCTCCAAAATAGTAAACGAAATGTATTTGGAAGAAAACTAGAACTTCTATCGGAAGAAAACATATACTAACATGTACAGAATTTAAAGGATTAGTTAAAGGACATATTTCACATATATAAAAATGTTGTACGGAATGAAGATCACTAATTACAGACTTCAACAAAGATAAACGAGACAGAAATGGCAGCCCAATTTGTAATTCCAAATGTGTTTTTGGTCAACATTCTTATTCATATAAAATAGACAATTATGAGTTTAGGGCCAAATCCCTCTTTGGTTTTATAAAAAAAAAACCTTTTATTATCCTGTTGTATGGTTGGCGGAGTACGCCTTTCCCCTATCGTTGCACGGGATGGCTTCCTCCTCCTATTATGGTGCACTTGCTAATCTATTCGTTATACTGACTGATTGGAATGTTCGGGGTGGATTGGCAGTCTATAATAGCTTTCTACGAATGGTGATCCCCTGAGGCTTCGCACCTGGTTGGTTTAGTTGGTGGCTATTGCCGCCCGGAGCGGTTCTATGGTGATTCGAGTGGATCTAACATTGTTGAGTTCCCATGATGTCGTGCACCATATTAGTTTAGCCGATATCTTTTGATGTATTTGTGTTTATTTTCGTTATGATGCTTTTACTTTGGAGATTGTTCCATTGTACTCGGGGTATGCACTTGTGTTCGTGTCTATTTCTAAGTCGGCATAACACTTAGAATTAGAATATCAGAGTTGTTAATTTTTTTTTTTACTTATTTCAATAAAATTTACTTACCAAAAAAAAAACAAGAATTTAGGGCCAAAAATGAAAAACAGAAGTTGTATATAGAGTGTTTGTTACAAGTCAAGAATTAGTAAATGAAGTTATAAAATCTATCTCCATGTGGTATAGACTATCCTGAACATCACCCTTTCCAATCATATTCCATGTAAATCGGTCCTTTATGAGACATTTATAAAAAAGAAATGCAAAGTAACCGTTCAAATCAGTGGATAATTTTTAAAGCGAAAGCAAATTGAAAGTAAGAGAAGGTATATAAAGAGTATTGTTTAACAAAATCTTGTCATTAAGAAAGATATTTCTTTATGGGTGACTTTAGCTAAGCTTTCAACTTGCAACTTTACTTGACAAGCAATTTTTTATGGCTTTAGAAAGAAAGAATAGGAAGAAGTAGAGCATACCATCCGATAAATACCACCTGTAGCTATGATCTATGGGATATTATGACTAACATGATGAGAACTAGAAGGGATGAAATAAAAAGTTATACCAGTTAGGCTATTTATACAATGCTTGATTTCAATAAAATTGTTTGAAGATGTGAAATTCTAAATTTGCAATAAAGATATAATCTATTATCAATGCTCTAGTGAAATGTTTGGCATGGATCCAATGGGATCATTGATTTTAGAAACATGTCGAATAGCTGGTCTATTTTTGTAAAACAATTTGTGCTTTGTAAAACAATTTGTGCCCTAAAGGGTTACCATAGAGTTTGTTACATTTTTCAACAAGATGTCCTGAAATTTTAGTGTGAACGCACTATTAAGGTAATTTTAGGAATAACTTTGAAGTAATTCTCAAGAGAATGTCTATTCATCTTGCAATGTGTACATAAGGTCTTTTATTTCCATTTCCACTGTCAAATATTTTTTTCGGCCATGATGAAATCTACTTCCTTTTCTCTTCTTCTTACACCAATGCATACACCTCATTTATATTAGGAAATAGTTTGATAAGTAGAATTTGTACCTTTATGTTAGCAAAAGATTAATTGAGTCACATAAAAAACTTTGTTATCCAATTTTTTGCTGATTAGCATACAGGATTTTCATTCCACCACAAGTACAAATAGGAATGGATTCATAGTTCTAAATTTCATCAAGCAATCCCTTTAATTTTGAACAGTATGTGCTAACACTATCCTCTCCCTAATTAAGATCATGAATTAATTGTTTTAACTCATATACACGTGGTCTATTATATTGAGTAAATCTTGATTCTAATTCTTTACATAATTGAAGAGCATTGTTAAAGTAAATGATGCCACTTTTGAGCTCAAATTTTAAGACATTTTGTAGCCAAGTGATCACAATGTCATTTTTTTTTGTAATTACGTAAATTAAATTAAAAATAAAAAGATTACAAATCCGATATTCCATTTTCAAGTATTTTAGTGACTTGGAAAAATGATAAAAACGTTGGGGTATACCCCGAGCACATTGGTACATGTCTCCAAAGAAAAGAAAAACAAAGGAAACAAAACAAACGCCTCACACAACCCCTTTTTTTTTAGTCATGCTAGACTAAGAGACAATATCGGTCATTTCACCTATCTCAATAATTGCAGTTACCGAGCAAAAAGCATACCGACATTTATGCAAATCGGACCAAAATCCTTACCCGCATTTTGCTGCATGCTGGGGCATGCCGGGCAAGGCGCTAAATGCCATCATGATTCGAACCGGCAAAGTTACTAGAACGGTCGGTTCACCCAAATCGCCATTCTGCTTCATAGAGGGCATATTGCAATCCGCCAAATTTCAAGCAAAAAGAAAACCGGGCAAAACCTCATACGGGCCAAACTAGTTCAATCCAAATAATATTACCATTTGAGCAAACCAAACCACTCACCACATACATAACGCCTCAAAACACTAAACCGGCAAACCTATGCATCTCAGGTAGCAGTAGCACTTTTGCAGTAAACAAAGCCCGCTTCAGCATGGCAGTTGCATCACGACATTTAGCAGACTCCTCGGTTAAGAGTACAAAAATCTGGGCCCTTGACATCTCGGTCATATGCATCACGCTTACTTACCAAAAAAACATATGCATCACGCCATTCTCGGCATAAAGCTACTTTCTTGGACATTTGCTATCGCAGCCAGAAGCTCTTTGCAGACAGTAGGGCTTAAAATTTTAATTTTTTTTATGCATCCACGATGGCCGGTCAACAAGATGATCATCTTTTTTTTTCAACCCAGTTGGCCGGTCAACTATTTG
Organism: Nepenthes alata; assembly: GCA_028571085.2. Taxonomy (NCBI): domain Eukaryota; kingdom Viridiplantae; phylum Streptophyta; class Magnoliopsida; order Caryophyllales; family Nepenthaceae; genus Nepenthes; species Nepenthes alata. The sequence goes on along the minus strand of JAOVVI020019424.1, from coordinate 6,103 downwards.
ACCGACCAAAACCCAAAATTACTGGTCAACTAGTTGAACGGCCAAATCCCCATTTTTTTTAACCCAGTTAGTTGACCGGCCAAATCCCCCCTTTTTTTATCCAGTTTGCCGGTCAACAAGTTGACCGGCCAAAACAACGGCCAAATCCTCCCCTTTTTTTTATCCAGTTTGTCGGTTAACTAGTTGATCCGCCAAAACCCAAAATTGCCGGTCAACTAGTTGTCCGGCCAATCCCCTTTTTTTTAACCTAATTGGCCGTTTAATAAGTTGACTGGCCGAAACCCTTTTTTTTTGGGACAAAAACAGAACCAACAAACACCATCATGGCCAAAGCGGTAGCCAGCGGCCAAACCAAATCATCAGTCCTGTTTCCCCTCAGCCTCCACTACCACAGATCACACAACCACATCCACTTGCATGACCACATCTCAGTAGGTGGAGACGGCATGGATCTGTAAACTCGCAGCACCTTAGTAGCTTCAACAACAACACTCTAACGTCATCAATAACGTCCTGCCAATAGATAGATTGTACTGCAACTAAATCAAATAGCAGAAAACGGCAGTAACATTTGTACAAAGCAGCATCAACATTGCCACACGGAGAAAAAAACCAGCAGCTTCATGTTACTCAGCAGTCAGCGAGCATCATCAGTCGAATGCGAGGAGAACAGTCCATCCTCCTCCAGCTAGTGGATCCTAGGGACAGCCAGCTGAATTCCACCAGGCAAACCAATCTACACCCCACCACAATGAATGCAAATTCATCAAGGTCATCGTGGAGCACAGCTCCTGTTTGATTTTTTATTTTTATTTTTTTTTTCGGGTTGATGGTCAGAGAATTGACCAGCAACAAAGAAGCAGGGCCCAAGACTGCACACGATCAACCACAGAGTGCACATTTAGACCTGAACCACCAAAACTCAGAATCAAAGGCTGGCAACGTGCACTTATTCTCGCTCCCACTAACTATTAGACACAAGATTCCAACGTACGATAGTCGACCTGTTGATGTAGTGTCTTGCAGTCAGATTAGCCTCAAGTCTACACTGGACCACATCAATAATTTGAGTTAAAATTTGGTTAGCATCTTGACGTTGGGAGTCACGAAAGGTTCTACAATTACGTTTCTTTCATATAAAATACACGGTGGCAGATAGGGTGAGACGCAAAAAAGCGCTTCAATGTTATTTCCTTTCCATTTGTTCGCTGCCCATATGATGTTTTGGTTCCAATCCACGTATGGCCACTGGAGGTCCGCTCTTTGGTAAACCAAATTTCAGATACTAGCTGAAAATTGACAATTAAAAAAAAGATGGTCATGGTTCTTAAGCTCAGTATTGCACAGGATGCAGGAATTGGGGAAATTTGCAGAACCTCTAATGTGATCAAGAGTCTTAATCTTCTGTGAATAACAAGCCATAGAATGAACGCTTGGGCTGGGATATGGTTTGAACCCCACATAAGGGAGGCCCAAATTACTTTCTCTTTAGGAGGGTGGAGAAGGTAGTAGACTGACCGAAATGAGAATTTCCCATCAGAACTAGCAGTCCATTTGATAGCATCCCTCCTCGCCGGATCAGGGTTATATCTAGGCATATCATCCATCAAGCAAGCCACCTCCATATCTTTTTCATTAGGCCACTTCCATTTTCCTCCCCTGATAATAGCCTTTACTTTGACATCACTGGGTAACACAGAAACCAACCTAATTCTATCCGATGTTTTGTCATACAACGGACCCATCAAGTGCCAATAATCACCCCAAAGGAATGTGTCAGATCCATCGCCAATTTGATGGATAGTATGAAGCCTCATTACTGGGCGAACTTTTATAATTTTCTTCCAACTCTAAGGTGCTGAGTCTGAAACTTTTAAGGTCCAAATACATCGATCCTTAATTCTGTATGTGTGAATCCACATGGACCACACCAAATCAGGATCCTTGGTGATAACTCTCCAAAGCAGTCAATAGATTTGTGCTTTGTTAGCAGCAAATAGGTTTTTGATGCCCAGACCGCCTTCACTTTTGAGATAGCACACATCGTCCCATGCCACTTTCGCCAACGACTGGCCATCAATATTACCATGGCATAGAAACTTTCTAATGTAACTCTCAATCTCCTTGAGAACAGCCTTCGGCAAAATGAAAATAGAGGCCTAGTATAGATGGATTGAAGAGAGAATAGAGGAGGTAAGTTATAGTCTACCACCCAAAGAAAGCCACCTATTCTTCCATGACGAAATACATTTAGTCACCTTATCAATGAGTGGCTTGCAATCAGAAACAGAAAATGTGACGGAACGGATTTTTTTTTGTCCTCAAAAGCTTCCGTCAAAATAGAAACACAATTAATTGTCTAAAGCATATGGCAGACTTCTGCAGAAATTTTGACAGAATTCCCTTTGTAACTGGATAAAAAACCTAAAATACAACCTGTATGATCATCAATAAATACACACAACTATCAATTGTCCATAATTTCCTACAACAAGCATACACAGGATCACATGTGCCATCCATGGCACAAGTATATAAAAATATTAGCTACACTAACAGTTCAATAACGAGATGTCATCTAGGACCTGTAATGTACATCCAGAGTTTTAGAGCGGAAGTTAAACTAATAACCTACAGAAGCACAACTTTTCTTTTTACAGTCATACATGACATATGTTTTTCATATAAAAATCCACATATTCTGGAACATCCATAAACATAAAGTCAGTATATAAAAAATCACATTTTCAGCTAAGCCTTTATATCGACAGGCTCTTCCAAAATAGCTCCAATGTGCTATGGTCCTCAAAAGTCTTCAAACACCTCTCTCTGTTTACTCTTTCTCATCCTGTAGTAACTCTACTGTCTCATCTGAAAGGAGAAAAAATAATAAAACAGTGAACCGAGGCCCAGCAAGGTACATGCATATGAGCAGTAAAACAATGATACAAAATGGTCATGTAACTATGCATAAACAGAACGTTTCATTAGAGTATAATTCAGGAAATAGGGAAAACATACTTTGGCGGAACTAGACTTCAGAATCAGAAATCAGTAATCGGTAAACAGTAGTCAGTAACCGTTAATTAACAAGCAAAAAACGGTAAGCAGTAATCGGTGTACAGTATTCAGTAAACTATAAACAGTCATCGATACTTCATAGCATAATATATCGGTAATCGGTACTTCATATTCGGTAATCGGTACTTCATATTCGGTAATCGGTGCTTCATATTCAGTAATCAGTATGGTAACATAACATATCGGTAAAATAATAAATGGTACTTCGTAACATATCGGCAAGACAGTAAACGGTACTTCGTAACATATCGGTACAGACCCTGCCAGTATACCCTACTAGCTGAGGGGGCGAAAAATCGATGATAGATTGTATTCACTCCATACAATCTAAGGCGTGTAACTGTCATATGGGTATCCCATCTCACGGGATCGTTACGGTATGCCACCCGAAGGTAGGCTAGTAACAGTAGTTCCTCCTGACCGTAACGCCCTGACGGCAGGGTGGACCACAAGTAACTCCATGGACAGAGTTATCCTCGATTACCATCGTAAAGTTCTAAGGCATGTCGGAGAATCTATCCGGACTGTAGTCAGTCCCAGGTCCTAAAATAACTATAACGGAAAACATCTCTTTATCGAAAACTCCATTTTCTAAATCAGACTTTCACAATACTCTTTCAGCAATTCTTTAAATTTACATGGAAATTTTGTCGGTACAAGTTCGTACATATTTTTGAAAACAAACCATACGGAAAGTTTCATCTCGATGTCAATTAACTTTCATATAACAGAAGCTACGGTTAAAACTCATCAAAACCTCTTCATTTTCGTACATAGGGTTTCGCCAAAACCTTCGGACTCAAATCGATCTCTTACATGTACATATTTCATGAAATTAAGGTCATAGATGCCATGCATATATAATAAATCATGCAATTTACTCAAACTACACAACATTTTCGAGCTAGGGTTTCATCACATACTTTTCAAGAGAAATTGAACACCATTTTCATACTTATTCACGAAATCGAAGCCAAATCTTGCAATAAACATGGATAAACACAAAATCTAACCGATTAATCAAAGAAAACATGCTTCATGTACTTTAAACATGCATCAACATCATTTTCGCAACATTTTTATCAACTTTAAAGCAAGAGAATCGGTAAAAACAAAAAACAACATCCGAGGTACACTTGCCTCGACGCGTTCTTTCACTTTAAAAACTGGCTCTCGGACTGATTTGGATTCTCGGGCCTCGTTCCCCCCTTTTATCTCTCTAGAATCACCACTCTCTCTCTCACCAAAACCCAAGAGCCGTGAGAAAAGAAAGAGGAGAAGGCAGGGCGTGCTTTTATATACCGCGCCACTTCTTGAGCGCGGCTCGAGTGGCCAGCACGCGGCAGGGCTACAAGCATTCTCGGTCGAGCTCCGCTCGAGCGGTCAGCGGGCGGTGGCAGTTTGTGATTTTTGGCTCGAGCACGGCTCGAGCGGCCAGTAGGCGGGCGACATTCTATTAAATATGCTAGTGCGCCTAGCAAGCGCGCGGCGAACAGGGCTGCTACTGGATTTTGTGCTTGCTGTAGCCACTCAGGCGCACAGCAGGCGCCGTTCGGCTGCTTGCTGAACTTTGGATATTTTTTCAACTTTTTACTTTCAACTATCATTTGTTCATTACATGCTTAGCCTCTTAATGATATTAACCATCTTAATTACATCAAGTTATCACGTTTTCGGTTCCCAGTTTACTAATTCCGGTTCTTTGAGCTTTCCAATCCATTTCTCCCGTACTTTTTTAACACAATTAATCCTATTTTAACTTATTTACCTTTCAATTATCATATCATGGAACTCGAGTCGTCACATTCTCCCCCACTTATAAAAATTTTGTCCTCAAAATTTGACGAATCTCGAACTCCCCGAGTCAGAGGAATTCTCCCAAGGATTCCCAATCACCTCCTCGGTTAAACGATTATCGTAAAATACTTCAAGTATTGAATTGTTCTGATCCTTATTACTCATTTCATTCTATCGAAACCTAAATTGAAACCTCCTTATGGGGATAAGCTTTAAATTTGCCAAGATAATTCATCACAATCACTTATTTACTCCAACATTTACGATACTTGGGAAAAACTTCACGTTAATCTACCAAGTTTGAGGGCATCTTAAACCTATTAATTCCTATAATCAGTGGTAACCATCTAAATTCTTCTAGAGTTTCCAAATCACCTCATTGATTAAACGGTTATCTCAAAGAATCTTAAGCATTGAATTATCCCGGTTCTTATTACCCAATGCGTTCTATCAGAATCTAACTCTTCATTCAAAGAGACAACAATTTCATTAACTACTTTTCCAACTTAACTCGAAACCTCAAATGGCTGAAAGTTCTTGCTTGATCGTATCTTAAGTCTAGAAGGGAAATATTCCTTCTGAGCCTCAGAATGAACTTCATAACATGTGGGCTTACCACATTTCGGCTGCGCTACTCCAATTATTTATCTAGCTATGAGTCATCCGGTAAGAATTTGCCGCTACATCAAAGTTAACTTAATTCCCAAAACCCCCTGATCAAGTTTCAATTATGATGTTGGCACAAACTTCAAATCGCAAACAATCCTCAAGATCAGAATACCTTATATCCTCACCATTTCGTTGATATATTATCAAACCAACATTTTCTTAAAATACACAATCTATGCGAAACACTTAGAGTACACGTCAACCATATTTAAAGCGAATCCCAAGATAGTCATATCATGCAGACAATCCCTACCATTCTTTAAACAACAAGATTAGAAACTACAATTATAATTATCGCTCAAAGATTTATTACAGCGTTAGGTCATTGCCCAAAATCTCAAAATCCAAATACTTAGGAACATCAGAATCTTGTTGACATACCGATGGGCTACCTAATTTAACCCGAACACGTTTTCCTTAATTAGAATATATGTGAATTGTCTTGAAACAAAACCATAGAGATTTCTCATTTCAAAATATCACGGCTATAATACTTTTAATACGTTTCTATCTCCCAATTTAAGAAAACGACCCCTATTGTCCAAGAATTTGAACG
>JAOVVI020019423.1:0-10117 GCA_028571085.2 Nepenthes alata | reverse complement strand
AACGATTGTAATAATCCTTTATAGTGTATTTTCGGTGGTTTTTCCCTTGCTTACAAGAGGGTACTTCCACGCCAAAAACTCCCTGTGTCTTCTCGGTCTCTATTATTACCTTGCGTATCCGAGAGCCTTACTCTGTTGCTATCCACTCGATCACCGTGACTTCCGCGAGTTTTGCGCCAACAAAAACCCAGTCCTCTATGGAGAATATGATGAAGACCCAAGATGCTGATCAGGTCTTGAGTAAATTGAGTAGTCTGAATTCTGTTATTTTTGTAGATTTATTACATGCTTGTGGGGTTTATGATGAAGGGTCTCAACTTTCTATGAAGCATTCTGTATCCGGCCTGGCAACTTCATTATCGGATTCATTTCTAATGGACAATCTAGAGATTGGTGTAGTTTCGTTAATTACTGTAGATGATTCCTTGGGTACTATCAACAAGGCAACAGTACCTCCTCCTCGTGTTGAATTAGCGGGGCACCTGGTACCTCGCATGGCTTCTAGTTCGGAATTGATTAAGGGCTCTGTTTCCCCACTGTCCTAAATTCCTGTGGAGGCTAATCCTGAAGGATTAATGGACAAGAAAAACCCCTCCGTGGTCTTTAATCATGCAGAAAGAGGTATCCTTTGCCAATTTGGACACTTCAATATTTTCTATCTCCTAAAGTGAATGGCAATATTGTTGAAATCTCTCCTAGTGATATTATTAAGAAGGGGAAGGCTGTTTGGGGTGCCACCTTAGTTGGGTATTTTTTTTGACAAACCCCTTAATTTTTATGTGGTAAATTTCATTAGTTGGAAGATTTGGGCGTGATTTGGGCTTTCTCATATGGCTAAATATGAAAATGATTTCTTCTTTTGATTCTCGAATGAGGAGATGTTGGAGAAATGTGTGGCTCACGAATCTTGGGCATTTGCGGGATGTACTCTTTTTCTTAAATGCTGGAAACCTGGAATGACTTTGTCCAAGGGTGAGAATAAGGTATTCCTGATTTGGATTAATATATTCAATGTACATATCCAGTTTTGGACTCCATTGGGACTGAGCTGGTTAGCTAGTACTATTAGCTAGCCACTTCAATTGGACGCAAATACAATAAGAATGGAGCGTATGCATTTTGCTAGAGTATGTGTGGAGGTAGATGTGTCTGCTACCCTTTCTAGCAAAATTCGGTTGCAAACTGGGAGTAGTTTAACTGTAGGGATGCAGCAAATAGTGGAAGTAGATGTTGATTATCAATGGAAACCTCTTCTATGCGATTCTTGTCAGCAAACAGGGCATAGTAAAAATCACTGCAAATCAAATCGGATTTATCAACCTACGGGGCGGATTCTCCCTGATTCCTATTTGACACATTCTAAAGTAGCTAAGGAGGTTAAGAAAAAGGCAACTACTATCATTTTGTCCCCTGTTTCGGGTCTATTTGTGCCTTCGTCCAACCCCTTTGCTGTTCTCCATGAGAATGATAAGGTGTGCTCTTCCCTTGGGAATGGTAAAAGATCTCATGCTGCTGAATCGACGGTTGATGATCAGGACGTAGTGCAATTGAATGTAGCTACGGATGATTCAGACGCTATACTTGTAACATCTCAAATATTTTTAAATTTATTATCTTATGAGAATAAATCATCTGATTAATTATGATAATTATTTGTCTATTTTTGGTGATTATTTAGATACAAATTTTATAATTAAGTTTAAAATATGAGTTTAGAGTATTTGGACTTGTTGCGTTCCGGATCTGGAGGTCCAGTGCAACACAGATGTATGGGGGTGTGAGATTGTGAAGAGGAGAAGGGGACACCGGGTTTTACGTGGAAAACTTCCTCGTGAAAGGGGAAGAAAAAATCACGAGGCTCTGGGCCTGTAAATATGCTTCACTATGGTTCGAAATCTTTTACAAAGTACAAGTTTGTTGAGTATTTTTCACTCTCTTTTTCCCGGCTCTCCTTTCTTGAAGGCTCTCTCTTTTTTCTTAGTCTAGAGTGACCGTTTTTGCCAAAGAGGAGTCTCCTTGTGGGAAGAGCCATGCAGGGTATTTATAAGAGAAGTGGAGCCGTTGAGATGGAGACACGTGGCGGCCATTGGGTGGCCGGGGGGTTGGTCGCTACCCATTGGCCACAGTAAAAGCTACCGGCTCATAGGGTCTGAACGTGCCAGGTGGTGTAGAGCTTAGGTGTCAGTTCATGATTTGACTAGGCGTGCACTGTAGAAGTGACGTCAGCCTGTAGTTGCAGGTTCCTTGGGAATCGGCGAGATTCGTTGAGTTGGCGCTCTCGGCCGTGTGCGAAGCTGTCCTCATCATTTCGTGCTGTGTCTTGCCATCCAGCGAGTTCGTGGACTCGCTGGATGAGGTAGTTCTCGGATACCCCGTTTGTTGGATGTTTATTGGAAAGGGTCCTGAGGCCTTTCTCCAACTTCGCGGACTGGTCTGAGAGCTGTTGGAACATTGAGGTTCTCGGGCTCGAATGCTAACCGTCCGTTAACTTCTTCTTGTTCTCGTATCTGGATGCCGTTTGGTATCTGTGATCCACGATGTCCTCGAGCTTCTTGAAAGAATCTCTCGGATAATTTTTGTGGCCTTGGCCTCTCAGACACTAGCTAGTATTTTTGGGCCTCTTGGGCCGTGTAGCCCTCTTGGTCCATGGACGCAATCTTTGGGCTGCTCATTTGGGCCGCGTTTTACGGGCCCTCCTACTGGGGCCCAACATAGCCCCCCATGCCAAAGGGTTCGAGTTCCTCGATCGTTTGGCATGAAGTCGCTATATCTTTTGAGAGGCTGGTTTCTTCTGCTCTGATTTGTCCGCGTACTTACTTTGGTCTATTCTAGCCATGATCCGAGTACATGCGTGTCCTCGGGGTAAATCATGGCGCCAGGCTGGATGGAGGAACATCTAAGGACCTTTATGAGTCCAAGACTCCTCCAATGCCGCCGTTTGGGGTTTCTACAGGCATTAAATGCTGAAGTGACGCGCTGACAGGTGCCTCAGGAAGGCAAGGCCATCATTCTTTATGAGACGAATGGCTCGGCGACGCGTGGCGAGTGTAATGAGTGCGCCTTTTTGAAATCTAGAAGTGTTTAAGGGCCTCCCGTCGTCGACCTCCCACTTTCTGCGTTGCTCTTTGCCTCCTGCTGAAACCTTCTTTGAAATTTTCACTGAAAACGTTCTGTCTTTGCCTTCAATCATGGCGCCAGGAGTGAGGGAGATTTCTTCCTCGATGACGCTCAGCAGGCTTGAGGAGATCCGAGTTCGATATCGGATCCTTGGGTCAACGACCATGATGATCCCGGAGTCGCACGATAGGGCGCTGCGTTCTCGTGATGGCTTTATCACCGTTTATGAGGTCCACCTCAAAGGTGGGTTACGATTTCCGGTGCAAGCGAAGCTCCATGAGATTAGGAGGGATCTTGGAGTCCCCCTCGCCAGGCTCCAACCAAATGCGATAAGGTATTTGTTGTCTCTGTGCGTCTTCTTCTGCTGTCGTGACAATCTCTTGAACGTCACTGTTGTTAAGGTTATATTTCGTTTCACGCATAACCTTGACTGGATTACGATGACCCCCCGCCTGGAGTTTGCCCTGATGTGCGGGGGAAATCCTTACTCCACGAAACGGTGGAAGGATAAGTTTTTCTTCCTCGGGGTTCACGAGCACTCGACCATCCTGACTGGCTGGGGAAAAGTGGCCCTTGAGTACTGCACTGAGCCCTCGCTGAATGATAAGGAGGGCGTGAGAGAGCTCACGGACTTGGTGCTAGCCAATCTCGGGGGCTTTCACTTGGACAAGCGCAACATCTAGTTGTCGCTCGAGAATTTTGAGAAGGTGAAATGGGCGCCTACGACCGAGGACTCTCCCACGACTCCGACCGAGAAGTCCAAGACGAAGAGATTGATGAGGAGGGCGGAGACCCTGAGGATTGAGGATCCTGCTGACCGCTCGGAGGCGAGCTTGCCGGCTGAGAGCTCGAAACGCCCAGCGGCCGAGAGCTCGAAACGCCCCACGGTCATCGTTGAGTTCCCATCCTCTGATGATGGTGACGATGCGTTTGACATCGATGATCTAGGTGACGAGGAGGTGATTGCTCCTCTTTTTAAGAGGAGAAAGTCCTCTTTACAGGAGTCCTCGGGAACTGAAGGTTTCGCTCCTCTTCTGCCGAGGGTATCGGCTACCCTCGAAGGGTCATCGTGGACAATCGCAGAGGTGGTGGAGCTCTCTTATCCAGTCTCCCACTGATGATCCCGCTCCTCGGGTTCCCCTTGATTTGCCTGGTGACGTCTCGGGCAGGATTGATCACCCTTCCGAGGACATAGGAGGCGGGGACTCCACTATGGATGCTGAGGGAGGAATGATCGCAGAGATGGTCTGAGAGCTTACAGAGACCGAGGAGACTGGAACTATTGTCCCGCCGCCTCCTGAGCCCTGCGACCCTCCAACTGAAGTTCAAACTAAAAGCCCTTCAGGGTGAGAGGATGACGCCCCAGCGGAGCCGGATGTTGATGGTGCTCATGCCCAGGCTAGCTCCTCTATGCCTATTATAGCGGCGGAGCTGCTCCTGAGGAAGCATCGGTTGTACCAGTGAGGGGACCGCACGAGCCCGAGGCTCCTGGAGGACGTGGCCCTGCGCACGATCCCCTCGAGTCAAAGGTAACCCATCGCTGCCCTTTTTGCCTTGTCTTTAACTGCCTGAGTTCTAACAGGTCTTTTTATTTGCAGCTTCAGGGTCTAATTGGAAGCCTTAGCCAACTAATAGGTGAGGTAGCCCAGGCTCGCGTGGACGCGGAGTCTTCTAGGGCTGTCCAGGAAGAGAGCCTGCGACTGCGGGCTGAACTTGCCGAGACCACTGCGAAGAATGTCTCTTCCGAGGAAGCCTTAAAGATTCTACAATTTTGATATGGGCTCCTCCGGGCTAGGATTCTCTAGTTGGAGGAGTTGCTGAAGACCTCGGTTAGAGCCGTGGACATAGCGTCTCTTCTCGAGGGCAAGTTTTGGGATGGGATCCATCTTTGCCGCCGAGTGGTTCGGCTTTTGTCTCCAAGATTCCCTGCTGCCGTGTTTGATCCACGCAATGCCGGCGCCACGTGTAGCGAGGACTTGGGCGATTTAAGGGGCAGCCCGTTCCCTGGGCCCCCTCGGGCAGGACCAGAAGGTGGGCCGCTTACGCCCGAGGAGCCATGGCCGTCGGACCAAGCGGGGCCCTCCGTAGCTCAGGAGGCTCAAGAAGGGCTCCCGTGACACTTAGTCTTCTCTTCTTATTCCCTTTTTTTTACAACATTGTAAAGAAATGTTATTGAAGTTATACGAAGCTGTACATAAGTTCGTTTTGATAAATAAAACCTAACTTTTCTGGATCAAGGCCTTGGACTCTTTGTCTCGGCTTGTTCAAGTTTTGTCTTTCTTTTTTCTTTGTGACGCAACGTACAGTGCCTTGTTCTTAGCTTTAAGCACGTGGTCTTCTTAGGAATCCTTTTAACATTTCAACCTCCTGGGTTTCGTGGTGTTTGATGTAGCTGCCGAAATTTGACCTCTGGGGTCGCTCGGTCACAACCGAATTTTTGTTGGAGTTATACGACCTCTTGGGCCGTTCGGTCACGATCGAGTTTTTAAGTTCGACCTTTGGGGCCGCTCGGTCACAGCCGAGTTTTTGTTGGAGTTATACGACCTCTTGGGCCGCTCGGTCACGGCCGAGTTTTTAAGTTCGACCTCTGGGGCCACTCGGTCACAGCCCAGTTTTTGTTGGAATTATACGACCTCTTGGGCCGCTCGGTCACGATCGAGTTTTTAAGTTCGACCTCTGGGACCGCTCGGTTACAGCCGAGTTTTTGTTGGAGTTATACGACCTCTTAGGCCGCTCGGTCACGGCCGAGTTTTTAAGTTCGACCTATGGGGTCACTCGGTCACAGCTGAGTTTTTGTTGGAGTTATACGACCTCTTGGGCCGCTCGGTCACGGCCGAGTTTTTAAGTTCGACCTCTGGGGCCGCTCGGTAACAGCCGAGTTTTTGTTTTTGACTTAAGAGTTGCTTTGATGACAATGAAGGAGCATGAAGACGCGTTTTGACAGATATCTGGAAAAAGTCTTCTCATTTACATAGGCTTGTTACATCAAGGGTCCTCTGGGGCCGCTCTGATCCTTTTCATTACATTAGTGCTTCGAGTCTCATTTGGTGCATGCTTGAGCCTTGGCGTCTCTCTTGTTTCTTCCTTCGAGTACGACATCTTGGGCTGCTTGGTCAGAACCAAGTTTGCAGTTATACGACCTTTGAGGCCGCTCGGTCACAACCGAGTTTTTGTTTACTTTGGGAGTTGATTCGACGTTGTCGAAGGAATACGAGGGTACCATGGAAACCTGGCGTGCAGGTGTGTTGCTCCGAGGGGCCTCTAGGGCCGTTTTGATCCCTCTCATATCCCCCTCGTGTTAGTAGCGGCTTTGCCTGGAGTTGGGTTTCTTAAGATCTGGGCGTATAGCCCCCCAGGCGTCGGTTAGGCATCTTAGGTGTCCATTATGGCCTTACCTTTTGAGCGGTACGACCGACTGCGTTCTGCTGATCTGGGGCCAGGCCCAGGTCGTGGCAGAAAACGGTCGAGATAACCCTCCATTACCAGTCATTCGATTTCTGCTTGGAGCTTCCTGCAGTCCTCGGTGTCGTGGTCGTGACTGCAGTGGTAATGGCAATATTCCCACTGGTCGCCCCCTTCAGGGTTTTTCAACGCTTTGGGCCATCTTAGGAACTCCTCGTCCTGAATCTGCCTCAAGATGTTGGTGAGCGACTCAATGAGAACAGGTGGGCCTGATGGCCCTTCTCCTCCGAGGACCACCCGTTCAGGCTCGTTACGCCCAGGCGGTCCACGGGTCTTCTACTGGGCTTTCGCCCTTCTTTTTCCTTCCCCTGTCCTCGGGGGCAGGGGGTCTTCTTTTCTTCCCGGCCGGCTTGCTTCGCCGGTCTTTGGTCTAAAGACAGTCTTCCAGAGCCTCTTGAGCCCCTTCTTTGTCGGAGCCTGGGCCATGGATGTTTTCTTGTTGAGGTAGTCCCTCAACTCGCCGGGAGCTCGGGTAGCTTGTTGCTCCCAGTGCTCTGCTGGCCGCAAGTTCTCGGGGTAAGTTCCCCCGAACTGCTCGTTTACCTTCTTGCGAAGGGTGCGGACTTCTCGTGAGAGGCTGTCCACCCGTGCCACTAGCTTACGCACGCTAGTAGCGGGATCACCAGTCATCCAGCTGCGTGATGGGAGGCACCTGTCGAAGGGTTCCACCTCCCGGGTGGACGTGCTGTCCTGTCTGCTCACCATGTTTGGAGCACTTGTTGTTGTCGGATGGTAGGAAGTTAGTGACCTTTTTCTCACGAGCTTCCCACAGACGGCGCCAATGTTGCGTTCCGGATCTGGAGGTCGAGTGCAACACAGATGTATGGGGGTGTGAGATTGTGAAGAGGAGAAGGGGACACCGGGTTTTACGTGGAAAACTTTCTCATGAAAGACGAAGAAAAAATCACGAGGCTCTGGGCCTGTAAATATGCTTCACTATAGTTCGAAGTATTTTACAAAGTACAAGTTTATTGAGTATTTTTCACTCTCTTTTTCCTGGCTCTCCTTTCTTGAAGGCTCTCTCTTTTTTCTTAGTCTAGAGTGACTTTTTTGCCAAAGAGGAGTCTCCCTGTGGGAAGAGCCATGCAAGGTATTTATAGGAGAAGTGGAGCCGTTGAGATGGAGACACGTGGCGGCCATCGGACGACCGGGGGGTTGGTCGCTGCCCATTGGCCACAGTAAAAGATGTCGCTCGCAGGGTCTGAGCGTGCTAGGTGATGCAGAGCCTAGATATCAGTTTATGATTTGACCAGGTGTGCCCTGTAGATGTGACGTCAGCCTGTAGTTGCAGGTTCCTTGGGAATCGGCGAGGTTCGCTGAGTTGGCGCTCTCGGCCGTGTGCGAAGCTGTCCTCGTCATTTCGTGCTGTGTCTTGCCATCCAGCGAGTTCGTGGACTCGCTGGATGAGTTAGTTCTCGAATACCCCCGTTTGTTGGAGGTTTATTGGAAAGGGTCCTCGGGCCTTTCTCTAACTTCTCGGACTGATCTGAGAGCTGTTGGAACATTGAGGTTCTCGGGCTCGAATGCTAACCGTCCGTTAACTTCTTCTTGTCCTCGTATCTGGATGCCGCTTGGTATCTGTGATCCACGATGTCCTCGAGCTTTTTGAAAGAATCTTTCGGATCATTGTTGTGGCCTTGGCCTCTCGGACACTAGCTAGTGTTTTTGGGCCTCTTGGGCCTTGTAGCCCTCTTGGTCCATGGACGCAATCTTTGGGCTTCTCGTTTGGGCCGCGTTTTACGGGCCCTTCTACTAGGGCCCAACAGGACTGTTAAATTGAGTTTAGATATTTGAGATATTAGTTTGACTTTAGTTTAATTTTTTTTGATAAGTAAATTGTATTAAAATAAAAGAAAATACAATAACTTATGTTCAATTTCTAAGTGTTTTGCCGAGAGAACATAAAAATAAGGACATTTCCCAAGCACCATGGGAATTGACAAAGTAGATTACAAAAGGACATAATCTAACAGATTACAGGCATCCAAATTAGCCATAAGTCTTCAGCCAAACCGGCCAAAAAAGCAATTGCGCCAACAAAACCGATGGAGACAACTTCTTAGCCGGTCATCGTGGTGATCGGCCTGTGAACCATGTGGGTTAACCCTTTGACCGGAAGCCTGCACTACGTCTCCTATTTCCTTCAGCCGATTTCAAACTTGTTCCTTTGCCACCAAGTCGATTAAACTGTCAACTGACCAATCAATCCAGGAATTCCATGCCGCCAAAAACAAATCTTATTTGGCAACTTGCTATCATTTTCATACCGGAAAAACCGGATCATTCCATTCCAAACCACAAACCACAAAGCACCAGGACACCATCCATAATAGCCAATCAAACCGTTTTTTTTTAAATAACTGAATAACTCCAAACCTGGCAAAACGCACAAAATCGCCCACAAAGCACCATTTCCATTCCATCCCGGCTGACTATTCCGGGTAGGAAAAATGCATGCCTGCACACCAAGCAGAAATAAAGCGGCTGACTATTCCGGGTAGGAAAAATGCATGCCTGCACACCAAGCAGAAATAAAGAAAACCCAGTCGGGATGCTTTTTCTTTTTTGAATAATTCCAAACTGGGCATAACGCACAAAACTGCCCACAAAGAACCATATCTAAACCACCCCGACTGATACCATATCGGCAATTGCCAATCCATACCGGGAGTTCCAAGAAGGCCATCCACTCCGGCCATGAAAGCACAAAACTACACACCAAGCAGGAATAAAGCATACCCATTCGGGATGCTTTTGTTTTCGCTGAATAACTCCAAACCGGGCAAAATGTACAAAACCGCCCACAGAGCACCATTTCCTTTCCAACCCGGCTGAAACCATATCGGCTGTTGCCAATTCATACCTGGAATTCCAAGAAGGCCAACCACTCCGGGTAGGAAAAACGCATCCCTACACACCAAGCAGTAATATAGCATACCCAGCTGGGATGCTTTTTTTTTTAATAGGAGGCATCATCCCGGCACTCCAAGCGGGAAAAATCAATCCCGGGCAGAACAAAGCACCAATTCCATTCCAACCTAGCTGAAACCATACCGGTTGTTGCCAATTCATATCAAGAATTCCAAGATGGCCAACCACTTCGGGCAGGAAAAACGTATGCCTGCACACCAAGCAGGAATAAAGCATATCCAGTCGGGATGCTTTTTTTTTATTATACGGGAGGCATCATCCCGGCACTCCAAGAAGGAAAAACCAATCCCGGCCGAAAAAACCAATCCCAAACTAAACTTTGGGAGTTTAGTTTAATTAGTGGATTAGATTATTGAGTAAACTTGTGTATATTTAAATTAAGTAAACATTAAATATTTGGGTATAATAAATTAGATGGATGAATTGGGTCTGAATAATTAGACCATTAATTAAAGTTTAGATTAAATAGCGAATTGAGTTAATTTTAAACTAAATTAATTAAATAAATATTTATTATGTGGGTTTTAGTATTGTTGCGTACCAGAAATTCGGATTGTTCTACGGGTCAGGGGCCGCAAATCGGATCTTCTTGTTTGTCGATCTGATG
>JAOVVI020019422.1:0-10118 GCA_028571085.2 Nepenthes alata | reverse complement strand
AGACACGATCGACCCGTAGCGAAAGATTGGAAGGCTCCCTAATCCGTACAATGACAAGGAACCCGAGATGCAACATTGGCGCTGTCTGTAGAAACATGACAAAAAGTCTAGTATCCCCCTCAACACTCAATCTCTTACACAAAGATGGACAACACTCGAGTTTCAGCCAGCGCTAGGGCTCAAAGCATAGCCTCTCATGGCAACGATCCCTCACTGGGTATCCATGCCTGGTGGCTCCATTCATTAACTCCAGGACGAACAGAGAAGATTGACACCCCGAGTGCGAGCTGTTTCCTCAACTGGAGCGAAGTTGCCCAGGGCAACGACCCCCCATCGAGTAGCCCTACTTGGGGGCTCCGTCCTCTAACTCCAAGATGATCGAAGACGATCAACCTCACATGTGTGAGCCACTATATCCACCGGAGGCAAAGTAGCCCATAGCAATGGCCCCCCTACGGGTAGCCATGTGGAAGGATGATTAACCCCGAGCGTGCAAGTATTCGTTGTCCAATTGGGTACTCTGGACCCATGTTCCCCGAACCATTTGCACCTGCCTGAAGATGTAGCGCTTGGGGCTTTGCCCTTCAACTCCTTGGCGACCAAAGAAAGTTAGCATTATCAGAGGATTTGCCGTGGGCTGCCCAGCCAATATGTGCAAAAGATAAGACCCCTCAAAGCATAGGGGCCATAGGCAAATGCGCCTAACGAATCGCCCCAACGACCCTCCGAAGTGGTACACACATACCAAACACCACAGAGCATAGGGGCTATAGGCTGAAGGCACCTACCAGAGCACCCTCCTCCGAAGCAATACGTGCAGATCACGCGCCCCGAGCGACGAGCAAGACCCGAGGGCATAACACATCGCCTACCACCAAACACCTACAACGATTCCACACCGAATCCAGATAAGTCTTGCATGCCGCATACTGCCTGCTTGATTCATGCAAAAGATTACATAATACTACATACAAATCATGCGCGACTTAGGCTTCCCCTAAGTCAAGTGAAAGCAACCCTCTCACTTGCTCTAAAACCTGACTATGTTCGAGCGGCCCAAGAGGTCAAACATAAAACTCGACTGTGTTCGAGCGGCCCAAGAGGTCAAATTTAAAACTTGGCCATGTTCAAGCGGCCCAAGAGGTCAAACGTAAAACTCGGCTATGTCCGAGTGGCCCGGGAGGTTGTACTTAAAACTCAGCCATGTCCGAGTGGCCCAAGAGATCAAATTTAAAAATTGGCCACGATGCCAAGCAACACTACAGGTTGGAGTTAAAACTTAGGGACTTTAAAACGGCAAGCATGCTACGACCCTAGAGGTAGCATCTTTAGCCTAAGACTGTCGAGAGGTTCAGACATTAAATTAATGAAAGACCAAGTTTCTTTAATGGCATGTCAAAAAAGAACCATGCACACATACGACAACCTGGAAGAAGGATTGTAAAAGAAAAGTGAATTTCATTCACACTTGAAGTTTGTAGTGTACATGTAAAATAAAAAAAGGGGAGCAGCTGAGCTGCCGGCCTGTCTCAGCCACATAAGGACGGCACCGAATGAAGAAGGCTGAAGATATGCTGCCGAGATCCTTCCTCCAACCTGGCCAGGAGGTCTCCGGCCCTCCTCTCTCCAATCATCCCCAGATTAGACGAACCCAGCAGGACCAAAATCTGCCTGGCA
Organism: Nepenthes alata; assembly: GCA_028571085.2. Classification (NCBI taxonomy): domain Eukaryota; kingdom Viridiplantae; phylum Streptophyta; class Magnoliopsida; order Caryophyllales; family Nepenthaceae; genus Nepenthes; species Nepenthes alata. The sequence goes on along the minus strand of JAOVVI020019422.1, from coordinate 8,441 downwards.
GTCAATAAAGGAATGCAAGTAAGGACCAATACAGCATCGTCCCATCATTACATGCCGGGGATTGAAATTTTGAATCACCCAGCATTGACGGCTAATGATGGGTCCGGTATCGAGGCTGGCTCAAGGTCTGTTCTGCAATAGGTGGGCAGCCCATTAGAGATATATCCAAATCTAGCGCAAGTCTTACGGAGGCCCAAGCAGCACTGCCCAATAGCTCAAGCCCAACCATTTCCATTAGTGAAGAGTCCCACATTATTTTTGCAAAATAAGTGCATATGTGGAACACACTATAAAGCCAGGCTCATTCAAACTTGGAAGGACAGTATCAAAGAGGCTCAACAAGCTCCAATGAGCTCTACAAAAGCTCCATATGGCTTGGTATTTCTAGGAATGGGCTGTCCCTCCAATGGGAGGCTGCTCTCCTTCCAGGAGGCCTACCCTCCATTGAGGAGTTGCCCTCCACTCGGAAGCCAGGAGCCTTCTGATTCCCTTCGTCCAGGAGGTCCTCAGCCTTAGTTTGGAGGCCCTCAGCCTTCCATCCTGGAGGTCCTTAGTCTCATCCTAGAGGATCTCAGCCCTCCATCCAGGAGGTCCTCAGCCTAGAGGTCCTCAACCTTCCAGTCAAGAGGCCCTCAGCCTTCCAGCTTGGAGGTCCTCAACCTCAGCCTGGAGGCCCTCAACCCTCCGTCCAGGAGGTCCTCAGCCTCATCCTAGAGGCTCTAAGCCTTCCAACCAGGAGGTCTTCGACCTTCCAGCCTGGAAGCCCTCATCCTTCCACCTAGGAGGTCCTCAGCCTCAGCTTGGAGGCCCTTAGCACTTCGTCCAGGAGGTTCTCAGCCTCAGCCTGGAGGCCCTCAGCCTCAGCCTGGAGGCCCTCAGCCTTCCAACTTGGAGGTTCTCAGCCTCAGCCTGGAGGCCATCAGCCTTCCATTCAGGAGGTCCTCAACCTCAACCTAGAGGTCCTCAACCTTCCAGCCAGGAGGTCCTTAACTCCAATTTGGAGATCCTCAGCCTTCCAACTAGGAGGCCCGCAGCCTTCCAGCCCGGAGGTCCTCAACCTCAACCTGGAGGCCCTCAACCATCCGTCTAGTTATGAGGCCATCAGTCCTCCTTCAACACGAGGACCCACAGCCCTCCATAGAGTGAAGAGGTGCTCCGCACTCTTCCTCCACAGAGCTCAGTCTTTCCCATGGTGAGCCATCTCTCTACCTGGCGCACCACTAAGCTGCCCTCCGTGGGAGCATAACTAAGCAGCCCTTCTACCGGGCACACGTCTAAACCGCCCCTCTGTTGGGTGCACCTCTAAACCGCTCTCCGCGGGTGCACCACAAAGCCGCCCCTCCACTAGGCGCACCCACGGAACTCAATCCTCCAAGTACATACTACTCACACTCCCCTCATTCCCGCATCTTAAGCATGCTTTACTTTGTTTATTGTGGAAGATATCTAACTTGAGCGTCGGAGTGATGACAGTGGGATAACCTCCCACCGCCCTCTATCCTTTTATTTGTAATTTGTGTTATGCAGGTTTCAAGTTATCAGTGACGGAGACCAGACCTGATCGACCTATAGCGAAAGATTGGAAGGCTCTCTAATCCGTATAACAACCAAAAACTCGAGACACAATAAGATTTATATTAAAATTTATCTTATTTGTAAAAAAAAAAAATTTGATGGGACCACTTCACCGAATTCACTCCTTCGATTGTAGAGATTTCAACTTATAAAAATTATAAATACCAAAATATTAAACATTTTAATATCTTATAAAAAATTTATCTTCCTTCTGCACCTTTTGCTTGACTCCCCATTCGAAACCCCTTGAAATAGAATATAAACAGGCCTCTTCTTCTCATAACTACGAATAGAAAGAGAAAAGAAGAGAGAGAGAGAGAGAAGCAATGTCACAAGAGGGAGGCAAAGGTGAACGAGCTGGATGGAGACGAAGAAAATGGTGGGTCTGAAACAGAGATGAATTATTTGCCCAAATCCGAAAAACCAGGAGCCAGTGTAATTCCATCGAAGAAGAAGCTAGTGAAGAAGATGATGTTTGAGTGGATGGTTCGCTTTTTTGCTTCTCTGTTCCATTGTGGAGGAGGTGGCGCCGCCGCATGACCCACTGCCCAAAACAGAGATCAGCCGCATTGGTATAATCAGAAAAGAAGTTGCTAAAAAGATGAAGATTCATCCCTTTCGTGATGATCCTGGAGCTATTACCTCAGTTAATTAGATATTTATACTACTACTATAAAATCCTTATAGCTCTTGTTCTGTTTCTTCTCCTGTTGATTTGTCGTTCCCTGTTTACGCTGTTTTCTTGCTTCTGTGACTGTTCATTGAAGTTAAGTCCTTGAGAACTCTAAATTAAACAAAATTACTTTTACGAAAACGTCCAAAACAATTCTAATTTTGAGAACTCTAAGCTCTCGAGAGCAAATGCTGACTCCATCCCCTCCCCGCATAGCAACATCACCCCAATAAACCCAGCGAAATCATGCTCCTCTAATGCATTCATTGATTTGGATAATCATTTGGCCTGCCATCTAGCTTCCGATTAGGGGTTCTCAGCATTTTTTCAGATTTTGATTTTTTATGAAGCACTATCAGCCCCAGTCTACCTGAAGAGGAAGGAAGCCTACCGAAATTAGATAGTGTCCAACAATTTAGATTTACCTTCCATTTCCCTGATTATCTATTCTAATGTAAAAGAGTGGAGTGTTTTCCATTTACTCCGGTGAGGTTTTTTTTTCTTTGTTATTTTTGGGTGTGTAGCGGATACTCCATCTTGGAGGTTTGTAACCTATTTTCACATAGTGAATTTGCTGTCGACTCTACTTTCGTGATTTTTCCTTGGTTCATAAGGGGTTTCACGAAAATCTGCGTGTACTTCTTTCTCCTGTTTTCCTTGATTGTGTGCCATTCTATCCGACGAAAACCCAACACAATCATCAGGATCCCTTTGTGCCAGCTCAATTAAAATCTGCCAGTTGAATGTGCTCAATCATCAGGATCTCCTCATGCCAGTTAAGAATGGCTAGCATCCCCAAGGCACATGCTGCCCCAAGACACAACCATGGTTGATGAAGAAGAGGATATGGCTGTGAGCTTGGTGATTGGGGTGGCAGCTCCAGAGACAGAATGGCCAGTTTGGCCTTCCACAGGCTTTCTTGAACGGTGGTGGCCCCTGTTCATATGCCGTTTGCAGTATTTGTGGTTAGCAACTGCAAATAGCCTGAAACAACATAAGGAACATTTAGGAAGACAATAGCAGCATATGAATACAAAGAACAAATTTACGCTAGAAGGTGAAAAAAGATCTCTACTCTTTCCGCAACAAATTAAACACCACGAGACTCAAAATCAAGAATATGGCCACCAGATTTATCATTAATAGCCAAACCTGTAGGAGGAAGAGTCACCTGGGAGATCATCGAGCCTATCTTCACAGCCTGTTTGACATCCACAGTAACCGACCACAATCCATGGAATCCACTACCTTCAATCTTGTTAATAGCATCAACACACTCACAAAATCTACCTTCAATCTTTCTACCCAAGTAAAGAAGAGGAGGGGAGGATAGGGGCAGCGGCCATCCCTCAGATACCGCTGCCACTTCAGGACCTCAGATACAAATTGATGCGTCTTAAATTCAAACTTCGAATAGATTCGGGTCAAGTCGATTGTCTGAGTCTATTTTCGTTTATTGAGTTTGAATCCTGCACATCACAACTAAGAACAAGAGGTCTAGCGTCGGTGGGATATTGTCCCACCGAAAATACTCCGACGCTTAAATAAATAAACAACCTTTGTGCTTGGAAGGTAAAAGTAACGATAGCGGGGAAAATGTAGGGAGTGCTGAAATGGGTGTTTGCTCTCGATGAGAGAGGCTTTGGTGCCTGTGAGAAGCATAATTTCGGGGAACTGTGTTCATTGGGAACGTAGTAATAGAGATGGAGAGAGTTAGCTTTCTGAAAGCGTGGGAGCTTTGTAGAAGTAAGCTTCTCGTGGGAAAAGAGAGTGATTGAGAGCGTAAGAGCTTTGCCATAGAGAATGCAGAGTTCGTGAGTGTTTGTGAGCAATTTTGAGCGTGTCTAGAAGCGTCTCTTTGAGCATTATGAAGTGAAGGCTTTGTGGTCTTTTATAGGCGTTGCTCGGGGTTGACTTTCTTGTGTCGAAGGGCTCGATTCCCGTACCCTATCGGGATAGCTTCCTCTTTTGGCGGAGAGCTTTTATGGCAGTAACGGTCGTTGCCTTGGCTGCCTTCCTTCTGCGTTTTATAACCGTTAGGGTTAGTAGTAAACAAGGAGAGGATTCTGGTGCCTTCCTTTAGGGATGCACGCTAGATCTGCTGATGACCGTAACAGAAAGGATTGCTTTCTGTGAGGGGCGTGTAATTAGGGAAGAAGACCGTTGCTGGTCGTGGACAGTAGCGTGGGCCAAGTTGGGCTTGGGCCGCGTTAGGCATGGTCTGCAAGCGGTCAAGCTTCCGGTCAACAGAAGTGTTGACCGTCTTGGGAGCTAATCATCCAAGCTGTCTGTCTTGATTTCTTTATCTTCTTTAGTTCCCAACCAGTCAACGTGGGGCATTGACCGTCCTTGTGCAAATGGGCCGCGACGGCTCTGAGCCATTTTTTTCTTTTCGGGCCAGCCCATTACTGGTGTACCCATCACGAGCCCCCTATACTGGTGGTCCAGGACTTTTGGCCTCTAGCATGTTTGAGATCGAATGCTAGTTAAGGTAACTGTGAGGTCAATTTTGGGAGAGCTAGCCAGTCAGATCGTTGACCGTCTGGGATGAAATCTGGAGAACTTATGAAAGAAGAGTTGACCAGATCGTTGATCATCTAATCCAGAGAACTTGCGAGGGAAGAGTTAACCGGATCGTTGACCGTCTAGGATGAAATCTGAAGAACTTACGAAGGAGGAGTTTACCGGATCGTAGACTGTCTAATCCAGAGAACCGTGAGAGTTTGAAAGGACGCGCCATCATGCCGTCAGACTGTCAGTTCAAAAGTGGGCCACAGGTCAACACGCAGGGGATTTATGATCTCGGCAATCAATGCGCCACGGGATCCAAATCGCTTGCATCCTTTTAGGGAGTGACACGTGCCAACAATGATGCGTGTTTTTACGAGACAGTTTTTCCTTTTTTACTGTTCGGATGCCTTTATGTATTCTGTCCGTTATATTTCAAACTTCCCACGCTTGCCTTTGTCTTCTCCTTCCTGCAAAATTTTAAGTGTTCCCCTTCCTTCCTTTGCTTCCATGGCTTCTCAATTTGCTTCCGTTCTTAGTGCGAGTGATGTGAAAGAGTTGTACGTTGAGTACAACATCCCCAACGAGATTACTTTCAGAGTCCCTGGCAAGGACAATAGAGCCTGTTCCCCTCCTGAGAGTTACATTATTGTGTATGAGGCCCACTTGAGGAGTGGGCTCCGTCTCCCAGTCCCTCAGGAGCTGCTTGATATCCTTGCTACTCTCCAGGTGCCCATTGCTTGACTTCACGCCAATGCCGTGCGATATCTCTGTTCCATGTGCATCTTTATGACCAACATTCTCGGATATTGACGCTAGTGTCGTGAGGGTGATGTTTCATTTCACTCAGAGCACGGGTTGGATTTCCCTGGCCCCTAGAGATCTTCCAATTAGTAGTACTATTTATGATTCCCTGAAGAATTAGAAAGATCATTTCTTCTTTGTCCATGTTGCTGATTCATGGCCCCTGTTGAGAGAATGGGGCAAGGTTCCACAGGCGTTCACCGGAACGCTAGAGAAGGAGGAGGTTCCTGCCGTGGAGGAGTTGTTGGAGCTATTGAGGAAGCACTCTGGGGATTTTGGGAGAGACCACCTGGTTTCTCTCGAGTAGGCCAGGAGTGTCAATTGGAGTCCTCCGTCTCCCATTCAGAAGTTCAGGTCGCCATCATCGGAGGCTTCAAGGAGGAAAAGGAAAGCCGGAGTTATGATCGCTGGAGAATCCTCCTCTGTTATCGATCCCACCAGTCCAAGGCAAAAGAGAGCTGCTGCATTGGAGCCTTCTTCTTTATCCTCCGGGCAAGACTACGTAGCTGCTAGCCGTTTTCCTGGTGCAGGGGACCGTTCAGGAGAGGAAGTGGCTCCCGGAGAATTCAAAGACATATGGTGTAGCGGAACGAGCAGCTTTGTTGTTTTGGCGCAAGCGGCGCCGGTGTTGGCGCCGCCACTCGAGCGGGTAGAGTCGGCTCCTGAGCCACAGCCTGAGGCGCTGGAGTCAGTCATCGAGCCGCAACCTGAGCCAGCTGTCAAGCTGTCGACTGAAATGGTGGGGGAAGATGACGAGTCATGAGCAGAGTCATTGGAACCGGCTGATGAGCTGCAGGCAGAGCCACTAGAGCCAGTCGATGAGTAGCAAGCGAAGACAGTAGAGCTAGCCTATGAGCCGCAAGCGAAGCCAATCGATGAGCTGCAGGCACAGCCACCGATGCCGGCTGATTAGCCAGCGGCTGAGCAGCCACCTGAGCTGATTATTGAGCAAGTCATCATCCCGTCCACTATCGAGCCGCTAGTTGAGCTTTATGAGTCGATTTTTGAGCAGCCTACGGCGGCGGAGGAGCTTGCTGGCGAAGAAGCTGACGAGTCGGAGGACTCGTTGACTAGGCTTCTGGAGGAGTGTGCGGTGGAGGCTACTGTTGGTCCTGATCAGGAGGCTGCTGTGTTCAGTCCTCCGTCTCCAAAGTCCAAGTCCCACAGTAGGGAGCGAGGCCAGAGCATAGAATTTGGCCAGTAAGTTTTTGTAACTCTCCTTCTCCTATTCTTCTCCATTGCTGTCATTTGACACGCGTGGCCTTTGCAAGAGGAGAAAGTTGGCAAGGCCGTCACCAAGGCGCTGCGCCAACGAGACCTGGTTATCTCTGATCATGATAAGGAGATAGCCTAGTTCAAGGAGGTGTTCGAGTTACAGAGAGCAGAGCACCAGGAGGAAGCTGCCACACTACAATCTGTGATATCGAACCTGGAGGCAGAGAATGCAAGATTGAAAGACGAGAACACTCTGCTTATAGAGCTACAGTGGCTAGTTTGGAGGATGAGGTCACCAGACTGTGGGAGGAGAACGTCCTGCTGATGGAAGAGAAGAAAGGTGCTATTAGGCGTATTGACTAACTCGTGGAGCAGATGTCATCATTAGAGAATGAGTTGTCCGGTCGCATACGCCCCCGTGAGGTTTTTGAGATGCTAACGACGTGATTGTGGGAGGAGGTCTATCTTTGCCGGCGCATAGCATGGCCGGTTGGCCATAACTTTCCCATGAAACTTCTTAATCCCATAAATCGTGCCGTCCAGCATTAAGAGCGCCACGTGAGATAGCCACCTCTCCCTCCTGGAGTCCCTGCTCCTCCATAGGTTTTTTTTTCCTTAGTCCTTGTAACTGTGCAGATTTGTATCAATAAAATGGATATTTTACGGATGTTCTCCGTTCTCGCATCAGTCTTTGCTTTTTATGCATTGATGTTGCATTTTTCGGCCAACTTAATGCATCATGAGCAATTAACCGTCTGTCACTTTTGGGTTGTTCTGGCGAATGGGACTAAGTCTTACGGAAGTTAGCAGAGTGGATCCCGTCGGCAAGCAAGGCTTGCCCTTCACTTGTGACTATGAGCTTGATGACGCTGCCTAAACATGAACTCGGGCGGCTAGCTTTTTGGCGGCCAGTTTTTTGGCGGCGAGCATTTTGGAAGCCAGCTTTCCCATAGGATGCCGTCCGCCGTTGCCCGTGCCTTTGCCGTGTTCTTTACTCTTTCACAAGCTGAGGGTTTCTGCTGCAACGTTCAGACTGTCCCCACAGAAGCGTGATGCAAGCATCGCTGGGTTCCAAAATGACGTGACTTGAAACGACGCGACCCTTTGATTCGCGTGCTGCTCATTTTTGGTGTGAAGTCTGGTTTATAAATTGGCTAAGGCTCTGAGGGTTTGCCTTAGCAGTTTTTCCCTTCGAGCCTTTTCCCATAGTTTTCTTCATGGCTGACGAGAATATGATTAGTGTCCATACTCTCCTCAACTGGGGGCAAGACGACAAGCCTACCCCTTCCCACGGTTCCTCTTCTGGGTGGCCATCCTCTTAGAGCTCTTCACAGCTCTTTTGTGCTGCCTGCACCGATGCCCTGGGCCTTCTTGCCAGGTACTTCCTTCATCGTTTTGCCTTAGGGTTTTTGTTACGACGGTTTTTGTTTTCTTTACTAACACCCTTTTTTTTTGTCAGCCTCAAGAGGTGCAGGGCGATGTGGTTGAGATTTTGTCTTCTGAGGAAAACGAGGCACCCCTGGAGAGCAAGATCCCTGAAGCACACCAACGGGCCTTGGAGCGGATTGCTGCGCTCGATGGTGAGCTGAGGACGAGGCTTCGCCTTGAAGAGGTGGCGCATATTTTGGAAGACTGGTTTCAGGATGGGATCCTTCTCAGCTATAGG
>JAOVVI020019420.1:0-10118 GCA_028571085.2 Nepenthes alata | reverse complement strand
AAATCAATTCTGTTACGTGACAAATAGTACATCCAATAACTCACAAAAAGTCAGTTATTAGAGTCAGAATAAACCCCCCGGAACTACTAGTTTAATGCAATGTCGAGGGGTCTGGACATAACTTAAGCAAGGATGAAATGAACACAGATACATACATACATACATACATATATATATATATATATATTCTCTAAATATGTCTTTCGAGTATACCAATCTTACGGAGAATATAGAAGGAACCACTAACAACTGATGTACCAATAAAGCAATATTTAATGCCTTTCGAAAAAATTCAGAAGGAAGATAGAACTTTGACACAATTGATTCAGCAAAGTAGCAGATGCCTTGATCGGTAAACTTTCTCTTTCTTTTTCTTTTTTGGGCAAGTAATAATGGGTGATGTTTAGAGTCAAGAATGTACAAGAGTATGGCTCTAAACTGGGTCTAGGAAACACCTCAAGAACCAAAGTAGGAGTCAAACCAGTTAGCGCATACCCCGAATCAAAAGCGAACGGGAGCAACAAGAGTGAATTCTGAATATTGTCCAGCCTCGGAAAAATCAGTGAAATATTACTTCACTACAGTGCAGGCGAAAATATCAGACCCAACAAAGACAGAAATCAAAATATTGGAAAGAAAGCCGATCATGAGCCCTTCAACTAGCCCCCACACATCTGATGCAGAATCTACAACTCATGTTCAATTACTTTAGAATATCCCCAAATCTGACCTTCTTTTGACGATGAAAACCATAGAGATTAATCAGAAAGAAGAGAAATAAATCCAACATGAAGGAATGATTAAGAGATTGTTTGGCCGGTGGAATAATAAAATAAGGATGCTAATCTCCGGTAAAGATTTCCTATATTTTGCCATTTTAGTTTCTTAGATACAAGGACACTAGAAAATTCCAAATTGCTGCTTCGACGACCATAACATCATAAAATCCTCATTTTATCTTCTTCAGCAACAACTAATTAATGACAAAAATTCTAGTTTATGCCAGCTTCGTCTTCCAAAGCAAATAAGATGTTTAAGCGTGTTGGAATATGGACGGGTTGACCCACCCCGACCAGAGAAGATGGCTGGTTTCCTTAGCCACCCATGTGGTAAGTGGTTACCTTTTGGTAACCACTCCCTCTATTATGGCTCTATAACTTCCTGATAAGATGGGACTCAGCCTATTCAAGAGCAAGTAGACAATTCAAGGAGATGCCATATACTAGGATTTCAGATTTTTCTTTTGTTTTGCTTTGTTTTCTTTTTTTTGGGGGGGAGGCGGGGGGTGGAGGAGAGATGCCACATTTACTAAAACCCATTGACGACATCTTACTTGTATCGATGGAGCATAAAATAACATACGATAATGCTACAAATAAAAGAAACAATAACTATGGCGACAATAAAAAAATTAAACTATAGGAACAATTATTAATTGTACCGTATGCAGAAAGGTTTGGTATCAGCTGGTGCAATCGCGTTGTTACTGTTCACCAACAGTTGCTCCATGGACATTGCAGCTCCCCGTAAGTTCTGCTACTACTGCTGTAACAAAATGCTGATTTAAGGACGAAATAATCCAATAAATCTGTCAAGTGCCAACAATAAATCAAACACAAGAACAACATAAAATTTGCTATTGCAGCTTAAAACAGAAAATAATTCAAAAAAGCACTAGATGAAATTTGAAAACCCACGACTCAAAGAAACAAAATCAGAAGAACAAAGAGCATACATCAGAAAACCCATGATTCAGAACCAGCGAAGAAACGTAATCACGGATTATGAAGCTGAAATTTAGGAAATGGAAGCAAGCAAAATCCAAAGTAAAGTAGCAGAGAATTATAAAACAGAAGAAGTACGTAAACCAAACTATGTTGAATCGTATTTCGTCAAAAAATATCAAAAATAAAAACAAGAAGAATTAAAGAGAGAGAGTGAGAGGAGGGAGAGCTCCGAATTTACGGTGACAGTAGAATAAGACTGCTTGGATTTCCAAAAAATTTTGGGGAAAGTTATAGAAGAAATAGGGAAACTCGTAAAAATTTTAATGCCATTTCCTATCCCTCAAAATTTACAGTAGTCCCAATAAATAATTCTCTCGTCTGTGATTAGGATTAGGGGAAGTGGCAGATAGAGTTGCAGAGTGAGACCTTTGGGTTACTGACGAAGCAACTGTAATGTGAAATGGAGGAGGAAAAGTAAGCTAAATTGGAGAGCGGCTGAATTCATCCAAACGAAGCGATGAAAAAAGTTTAAGCAATGCTAGGGCGACTACGATGAGAAGGGGTTTTCACAGTTCTTGTTAGGATGGATAGAAACAGTGAATGTGAAATGTTTGATGTTTGGGAAGCAGAAGGCGAGAGAGAGAGATGGGGACGGGAACGTAGGAATCGCTGAAGAAACTCGGAAGAGTGCCTGAAGCTCAGCGCTCGGATTGTTCGAAAACAAAAACAGAGAACGACATCATTTAGAAACTCTTTTTCCTTTTCCCTCTTTTTTGGTTAGGTCATGCTGCGTCTGTTTTGGAAAAAATATATATGTCAAAATCTAATGATTTTTTTTTTAATTTATATTTGCAATTTATATTTTATTATTAGTTTTTTATTTATTTCAAAGAAATCCAATATTTTTTAGATGCACATGCAATGCAAAAGCAAATAAATTAATTGGACTATATATAATTATTGGGTTTGATTAAGGAACAACCGGCCTAACTCAACCAAAAAAGGGATCCAAACGTCGAAGATTAAGTCTATTGTCAACTACCAATAATAGCCGCTTGATTATTAACATGTAAAATCGAGGCAAGTAAGTGCCTAACAGAGTAATACATAAAGTATTAAGTTTTGATAAATTGTTATAGTCAATCAAAAGATAATAATCCATACGTGAATAATTTAATTCGGTAACGGTCAAATAAATGTCAACTATTAATAATCAGACAATAACTAAACCATTTCAAATAGTAGTTACACTATGTAGTAATAGTTAACATTTAATACTGCATAACGCTTTTTATTATAAACAATAATTCTAAGCTAACAAACCGATTGCATCCCCGGCTATAAATACAAATTTTCAGCCAAAAATAGGGACAAGTCATTCTAAGATATATAAGAACCTACAGTGTGGATATTCCAAACGGAGCTCAATTCTCCATACTCACAAAGACTCAACTCTCATTTTCCTTTTCTCTTTCTTTCTTTTCACATCTTTCTATTTTCATGAGAAAGATTACTAATTTGAGCGTTATAGAATATATTATAGAGTAAGTGCCATATACATCTAGTATCTCGTTAAGTTGTTGTGATGTACATCCCTAATATTTTTAGTTATAAAGACCATACTCATAACCTCTTAGATTAATCAAAAGTTTCACCCGACTCTCTAATTCATACAACCTACGTTTGAGGTACGTATTAATGGCACTGTCAGTGGGAATGTGCTTAAGTCGTCCATTCTCATCACAAACCTAAATCTTTGAAGAAGAGCATTACTCATCCCTTCGGAAGAAGCAAATATTGAGGTACGAATTAGTAACATTGTCTGTGAAAATGTAGTTAAACTGTATGTTCTTATTACAAACCTAAATCTTTGAAGAAGAGCCTTACTCACCCCTTCAAAGGAAGAAAATATTGTAAACATCAGGGCTTACGATCAAACAAGCCTCCTGCCCAAAAACATCACATCTTGCAGCCATGACCTTACTCAGGATAGCCATGAGGATGTTCAGCAACTAATGAACATAAATATAGAGTCCTTAGTTATAATGATCGAGATTTCACGACTCATAATTTAATAACTAAAATTAATTTATATAAAATTAAGATCAATGAATGATAAAAATTCAGAAACTAAAAATTCATCTCAAAATACGATAAAAATTTACTTGATGAAATCGATTTTAATTTCAATTAATAAAAGATAGAACCAATGAAAGGAAACTAATTCGGTTAATGAATTCTCAATCAATTAACAATCAAATTAATTTCAGTTGACAACAAGATAACTCGGTCATTGAATTTGTTCCCGATTAATAACCAAATTTAACCTAATTGATCAAATATAGTATAAATTAAATTAAATAAGTAAAATTTAATATATTACAACCCAACACACACACATACTCAGCTGAACCTTCATAAATTCAGTAAGGATGGTCCACGTAAGAGTTCTCACACATGGCACACTTAAAGAATTAAGCAACACTTACAAAAAATTAAGAAAAAGAAGAGAAAGGGCACAACACCAGCAGCAAGGAAAAATCAGCTAGTGCTAATTCCATGCTCAGACCATTAATTTTAATAGAATAAAAAAATAATTTGCATGGCCAAAAATTGGGATGGACACACGGCACTTTGAGGATTAAAACACTTATTATAATAGCCAAAATTAACGACCAATGAAATACCAACAAGTGACTTAAAGAGGGAGCAATACATTAGTACTTTTACATAGCTTAGGAAACTAAGAATTTGCCACCTTATGAGGTATGTGGCAGTTTTAAATTTTTTTTGGGGATGACTAGGCATATTGGCAAAAAAATAAATAAAAGAAAGGAGAAAGAAAACGGAGGAGACAGAAGGGAAAATCAGATAGAACAAAGGGAGAAAAGCTAAACCAGAGAAGTGAAAGCTCGGTTGGCTACTTAAGGTTCAAATTGAATCTAAAATTATTTTAGGCAAGAACACCTTTTTCTCTTTGATTTGTTGTTTAATTCTTGATATAATCTTCAAGTGTTGTTGCTCAAATACTTAAAATTCTCACTGAATCCATACTAGAATAGGAAAAGTTCAGAAACATATCTCCTACTGTCTCTCTTGCTGAACTATGCTGATATTTAAATTTTTACATACTTTATTTAATCGATTTATACCATAAAATTTATATTGTAAATTCTTTAAGATATTGGATAAATCACTATATTTTTGTAGAAAACTTATTATTCATAAAACTGACCGGTTCAAAGGAAAGAAAGTAGACTGGCAAAATGAACCAGTTGAAACAAAGTAGCTACTGATACTAATCTTTGGCTGCTGTTTTTACTAATTTTTTGGCCGGTTTAAAATCCACAAAATTAATTATGACACTTTAATGAACCGACAATATGTCATAAAATTGGTATAAATTTATCTTTTAAAAATCTTACCGGTTCTGTCTAAGGAAAAGAACACGTCACTGAACCGACCAAAAACAAACCTGTATATGAAAAATCAGTACAAAATTTTGAATCGAGTAAGGATTAAATTGGAAAAGTTATTTGAGTTGGTCCAAAATTGTGTGTTAATTCTAAAAATATATAAAAAATAATTTTTTATGGTGATTTGACCACTGAACTAGACCTAAGTTTAGCAACATACCAATTAAAATCCTAAAGCTAGAGTGAGTAGCAGAATTATCTACAGTTATCTCGCTGAACCGGTAACCAAATGATTTCCAAACCAGCCCAAATTTGGTGACCCATAAGATAAACCTCTTACTAATATTGTGACAAAACGGCTCGTGAAATTGAGTTGAATAATTTATTAAACCGACCCTAGAACTGAACATTGCCACTGAATCAGCCATTGCACTAGTTTAGCAATTTTGTTAAAAACAGGTAAACATGTCAGAAATTACGTAATAAATCGATCAAATATGGCATGTTAAGATAGTAAACTGGTTAAATATCAAGTGAATTTGCCCATCATTATATGAACCGGCTGCTAAAAGAGGAAACCAAATCGATTTTAGCAGCCAGTTCTAAATTCAGCAAGAAACTTGAATAAGTGAACCGGTTTATTTATGATTTTTAAAATGATGAACTGACCACTTACTTTGTAAATAATGGTGAATCGACTCATGTGATAAAATTAAAAAATATTATAGAAGGTCAAACCGGTCCATGAACCGGCTTTGTGATCAAACCAGTTAAAAAAATTGAATGAAAATGAATTGGTTAATGAACCGATAAAATTATAAAATTTATGGATTGAAAGTCAAAAAATATATTTCATAAAAATTAGGCCAGCATATGTTAAAAATTAGGCTAGAACTGAACATTGCCACTGAATCAGCCATTGCACTAGTTTAGCAATTTTGTTAAAAATGGGTAAACCGGTCAGAAATTAAGGAATAAATTGATCAAATATGGCATGTTAAGATAGTAAACTGGTTAAATATCAAATGAATTTGGCCATCATTATATGAACCGGCTGCTAAAAGAGGAAACCAAATCGAATTTAGCAGCCAGTTCTAAATTCAGCAAGAAACTTGAATAAGTGAACAGGTTTATTTATGATTTTAAAAATGATGAACTGACCACTTACTTTGTAAATAATGGTGAACCAACTGATGTGATAAAATTAACAAATATTATAAAAGGTTGAACCGGTCCATGAACCGGCTTTGTGATCAAATCAGTTAAAAAATTGAATGGAAATGAATTGGTTAGTGAACCGATAAAATTATAAAATTTATGGATTGAAAGTCAAAAAATATATTTCATAAAAATTAGGTCAGCATATGTTAAAATTTAAATGAACTTATTTTTATGTTATACATTGATATGATTTTGTTATGGACATATACGATATATTTTATCGTGATTTTGTTATAAATGTATATGATATATTTATGCACGAGTGAAAGCTAATATGATTTAATAAAAATATGAATTTTCTCTAAGATGAGAAAATTAAGAAGAAGAAATAAGATTTTTACTAAGGACTTTCACTATAAAATTTTAAGATATAAGAAAAGTAAGGATTTTTACTCAGAGAATAGTATCCCCCGGGCATGCCTTTAAATTTTAAGATATTATGGTATAAATTGTTGTCTGAATAAGTATTACTGTATGATTTTGGCCACTAATTGTGTGGACTGAACACAATCTATCATACACTCGGGATATAAATAATGAGGATATAGCCTTTAATCGTGTGGACTAAATACAATCCATCTTACTCTCGGGATGTAAATAAGGAGAATATGGTCTTTGATTGTGTGGATTGAATATAATCCAGGTATCGATCGAACACTCCATCAGGTGGTAAGGTCTACTAACCCTGATTTCTCAAGATATGTAAGGTAAGAATGTGATAGCAAGTAAAAATAATTATGTACAAGAAAAAAATATTAATTATATTATAAAAATATTCTGAAAGTATATATGTATTTTACATGTATCACGTCTCATATTTCTCTATATGTTATATTTTTGAATAAAAATATGTATATCCTTTGACTATTATATTCTTACTGAGCATTTGGCTCACTTTTGTTATTTTCTTTTCCTTTAGATGTTTCATAAGAGTTCATGCATGGTGAACAAAAGTAAAGAAGAATCATTAGATATGTAGTAATTAGTAATGATGTAAGTAATTTAGTTTAAGTTCCAATATAAGAACTTGTAATTTTATAAGTATCTCAAAAATATATTTGTTTTACTTTGGAAGTGTGTCCGCCAATTCCACATGACTATCTTGTATGTTTTGGTATAATTTTATAAGATGAATATTAAAATTTTAGTTGGCATTTTTTTTTATAACAAGTTATATTTATATTATTGTTGAATGAATGTCAGAGCCAATGATAATTGACATTATTTTTGATCCTTTATATTATGGTTTATTATGATTTACAGATTATTATAAGGTAAGCACATATTTCCTATGATTAAAGTTATTAATGGATACAAGAATACGAAACCTGACAATTGGTATTAGGGAATGAATAAGGAAGATGTCATAGGATTTAGATTGACTGAATTTGTTTGAGATTAAATTGTGATTGAGGTCAAGAGTTTAGTAATTTCGAGTTGAGATTTAAGATTGTTAGATTTCGGTCTAAAGTCTATGATTGATTGATTAAGTTTAGGTTGAAACCTTCAATTAGTTATTTGAGTTAGCTAATATGATTAATGTTTTGAGATAGGATTAAGAGATGGTAGAACTTGGGAGCCAAGTGTGACAGGTAGAAATGTTAAATTTCTAGTATATGTATTTGAAAATTTTGGAGTAGTGTAGCGAAAGCATCTGAATTATTATATTGGGATACAAGATTTGATTAGAGAATTGACATAGGAAATTTGAGAAAATCTTCCTATCTAATTAAGGATAGAGATAGTGATAGAAGTATGTAAATTTCAAGGATGAAATTTTTTTTAAGGAGAATAGAATTATAAGGATAGAGATTTCATAACTCATAATTTGGTAAGCTAAAATACTTTATATAAAATTAAGATCAATGAACGATAAAAATTTAGAAATTAAGAACTCATTCCGAAATGCGATAAAAATTTATTTGATGAAACCAATTTTAATTTCGGTTAATAAAAGATAGAACCAATGATAGAAAATTAATTCGATTAACGAATTCTCAATCGATTAACAATTAAATTAATTTTGGTTGACAACAAGATGACTCAATCATTGAATTTGCACCCGATTAATAACCGAATTTAACCCAATTGATCAAATATAATATAAATTAATTAATTAAGTAAAATTGAATATATTACAACCCAACACACACACATACTCAGCTGAACCTTCATAAATTCAGTAAGGATCCTCCACGGCTTCTGCATGATAGCAGCAGCCAAGCAGCCCAAAATTTCTTAGAATTTCATAAATCATCCAATCCATACATGATATAAGAGTCCTCACACGTGGCACACTTAAAGAATTAACCAACACTAAACAAAAAATTAAGGAAAAGAAGAGAAAAGGCACGGCACCAGCAGTAAGGAAAAATCAGCTAGTGCTGATTCCATGCTCACACCATTAATTTTAATTGAATAAAAAATAATTTACATGGCCAAAAATAGGGAGAGACACATGGCACTTTGAGGATTAAAACACTTATTATAATAGCCAAAATTAACCACCAATGAAATACTAACAAGTAGCTTAAGAAGGGAGTAACACATTAGTACTTTTGCCAGGCTTGGGAAGTTAAGAATTTACCACCTTATGGGGGATGTGGCAGCTCCAAATTTATTTGGGGATGGCTAGGCATGTTGGCAAGAAAAATAAATAAAAGAAAGGAGAAAGAAATCCGAAGGAGACAGAAGGAAAAATCAGACAGAACAGAGGGAGAAAAGCTGAACTAGAGAAAAGGAAGCTCGGTTGGTTGCTTAAGGTTCAAATTGAATCTAAAATTATTCCAAGCAAGAACACCTTTCCCTCTTTGATTTATTGTTTAATTCTTGATATAATCTTCAAGTTTTCTTGTTTTAATACTTAAAATCCTCATCGAATTCATACTAAAATAGGAAAAGTTTAGAAACATATCTCCTGCTGTCTCTATTGCTGAACCTTGCTGATATTTAAATTTTTACATACTTTATTTGATCAATTCATACCATAAAATTTATACTATAAATATTTTAAAATGTTAGCTAAATCACCATATTTTTATGAAAAAATTATTTTTCATAAAAATGACCGATTCGAAGGAAAGAAAGTGGACTGGCAGAATGAACCAATTGAAACAGAGTAGCTACTGATACTGATCTTTGGCTGCTGTTTTCACCAAGGTTTTGGCTTGTTCAAGATCCACAAAAATCAATTATAACACTTTAATGAATTGACAATATGTCATAAAATTGGTATAAATTTATCTTTTAACAATCTGACCGATTCTGACTAAGGAAAAGAACATGCAATTGAAGCGGTCAGAAACAAACCTGTACATGAAAAATCAGCGCATAATTTTGAATCGGGTAAGGATAAAATTAGAAAATTTATATGAGCTGATCCAAAATTTTATACTGATTCTTGAAATATATGAAAAATAAATTTTTATGGTGATTTGACCACTCAAGTAGACCTAAGTTTAGTAACATACCAATTGAAATCTTGAAGCGAGAGTGAGTAGCAGAATTAGTTACTATTATTTGGCTGAACTGGTGACCAAATGATTTCCAAACCGGCCCAGATTTGGAGACCCACAAGATAAACCTCTTACTAATATTGTGACAAAAAAGCTTGTGAAATTGAGCTGAATAAGTCACTGAATCGGCCATAGAACTTAACACTACCATTTAATTGGCTGTTGCACCAACTTGGCAGTTTGGCTAAAAATTGGTGAACCGGCTAGGAATTAAGTGATGAATTGATCAAATATGACAT
>JAOVVI020019419.1:0-10118 GCA_028571085.2 Nepenthes alata | reverse complement strand
GACGTGAAGACCGAAAGGTGTTCAGTTCCGTTGTCGCGGGCAAATTCAAGGAGTTCATTGATAGGGATCACAAGACGGGAGTAAGTCGGCTAGGTTAGCACGTCATTACCACCCGATCTGTAAGTTGATTTTCATAGTGCATTTCTTCCTTGACTGTTGAAACCCGGGGGATTTTTCTCGATTACCGTGGATATCGAGTTTTTCCTTCGTCACCAAAAAATTATCTTTTTATTATTACTTATTATCATATATATATATATATATATTTATTATTATTATTGTTGACATCTAGAAATAAATATTTATTACGTGTATTGAATATTTAATTTTTTACTACTTCCGCTATTATTGCACAAGGTTGAAACATTGTTATATAATTTGGGACGAAAAGTCCTTTTTCACTAATCTTTTGAACTGCTTTATATCGGGGCTGCAAGATAATATACAACGGGAGTTACTATTACTAAGCCCACGTCATTTCCAGAAGCCTTTGGTATGGCCAAGCTAGCGGAGGAAAAAGAGGATACTGGTAGATCCAGTTCTCAGCATCCACCACTCGTTAAGCTATCCACTAATACCTTCACAACTCAACCCAAAACTCCCTCTCCTCAAAGCCTCCACCGAGATTACTGATAAAGAAATTAACCCTTGCAAAAATGGCATCGCGTAGAGAACGAGGGCTGTGTTTAAGTTGTGCTCAACGGTTTATGTCACGAACTTGGACCAAGCAGGGATATTACATTTTATACCAGGTCATCAATGTAAACCCCCATAGTTTTTATGCATGCTGGTTGAGGAAGAAGGCTTTACCCCAACTATAGCCTTAATTTCAAAGGCCAATTCCAATGACCCAGATTCTCCATTAGAACTTCTTCATGAGGCAGATTCCTTGCTTCCTACTTTAGAAATCACTCCAACAATTTCTCTCCATGAGCCGGAAGGTCATTTTGTTCCTTCTATACTGTGGCTGCAACGGTGGGTGTCGGGCTACTCAGTAGTCATATTGGTAGACAATGGTTCTACTTACAATTTTCTACAGACTCATTTGGCTAAATACCTAGGGCTCTCCATTGCACATTCCCAGCATCTTAATGTCATAGTAGGAAACAGGGACTCTCTGCAGTGTGAAGGGTTGTGCACCAATGTTCTACTTATTCTGGGACAATCAAAGTTCAGCATGAGCCTCTACTTATTACCAATATATGGGGCGGATATTATATTTGGAGTGCAGTGGCTAGCCTCTATTGGCCCTGTACTATTTGATTACAAGGATTTATAGATGAGCTTTGACTATGAGGGTACTTAACTTACCCTCCACGGTCTGCAGAAGCCAAAAGGCTCCCATGTCCACCATGACCTAGGGTCAGTTGAAGCATAGTGGAGCAACCCACTCTGCTGCCACTTATTTCTAGCTGACAATTATCCCAGTGCCAAAACCCTCCCTGGACGATAATTTAGTTCTATCATCTCTTCAACTTTATTTACCTTCTAATGTCAATCCTGTTATATACACCACTCTTTGCAACATCCTTTCCACTTTTGCTGATGTTTTCGCTGCTTCGCACGAACTACACCCACACCGTGACATGGACAACTGCATTCCCTTGAAACCAAATACTGCACCTATAAATGCCAAACCTTACTATTACCCTCATTTTCAGAAAGCCGAAATGGAGAGGTTGATACAGGAGATGCTCGATGAAGGCATTATTCGGCCCAACACTAGTCCTTTCTCCTTACCGGTTCTGCTTGTCAAAAAAAGATAACAGTTGGCATTACTGTATTGACTATCAAATACTCAATGCCATAACGGTCAATGATCATTTTCCTATTCCCACAGTGGATGAATTATATGGTGCTCAGGTATTCTCTAAGCTGGATTTGCGCGCAAGATACCACTAAATGTGTGTCTATTCCGAGAATGTCCACAAGACAGCTTTCCGAACCCATGAGGGGTATTATGAATTCCTGGTCATGCCTTTCAGTTTGTTTAATGCTCCCTCTTCCTTCCGGTCCGAAATGAATGCTATTTTTCGTCCAATTTTACGAAAGTTTGTGTTAGTTTTTTGATGATATCTTGGTGTATAGTGCCTCGTTGGAGCAACATTTCCTCCATCTTTCTCAAGTTTTACAAATTTTGCACGACAACTCATTTGCCAAGCAATAGAAGTGTGAGTTTGGACATTCCCCACTATGCTATTTGGGCCATACCGTTTCAGATAAAGGTGTGGCAATGGATTTGGCCAAAATTGAGGCAGTCTAGTGCTGGCCTATGCCTATTAATGTTAGGCAACTACGTGGGTTCCTTGAGTTAGCCGGCTATTATCAACGATTTGTTGCACGATATGCTTAAATTTTCACACCACTTACATAATTGTTATGAAAGAATGCCTTCCTGTGGAGCTGTGAAGCTGAGATAGCTTTTAACTCTCTCAAAGCTGCCCTCACTACCACCCTTGTTTTGGCTTTACCTGATTTCTTCAAGCCCTTTATTGTCCAAATCGATGCATATGGGAGTGGCATTGGAGCCGTTCTCCTTCAAACTGGCCATCCTATAGCCTTTTTCAGCAAACACCTTTGCCCCAAATTGCAGGTTTCTTCTACTTATATTAAGGAACTTTGTGCAGTAGCCGAAGCCGTAAAGAAATGGCGTCAGTATCTCTTTGGTGCTAAGTTTACCATTTGGACTGACCATCAATCTCTCAAGGCTCTATTAAATCAAAATATTTATATTCCAGATCAACAACGCTGGATCACGAAATTAATGGGGTACAATTTTAACATCGTTTATCATGCCAGACGAGAGAATGGCCCTGCTGATACCTTGTCCAGAGAGCCTAAAGCCTCCTATCATGCTCTCCAAGCCATATCACAACCTGCACAGCCAAGTAATCACGCGCATTTCTCCAAGCAGGATGACTTAATTTTCTATAAAAACCGAATCCTCAGTCTAGATGAATCAGCATTGCAAGATTTGATATTACAAAAATACTATAATTCACCCTTAGGAGGGCATGATGGAGTCCAACATACATATGAGAGAATAGCGGCTATTTTCTATTGGCCACAAATATGTAAAGAGATTCACGAATATATCTCCAATCGTGCAATCTACCAGCAGGCTAAACCCATCAATACTTCACCGCAGGGCCTGCTTCAACTGCTTCCAATTCTAGGAAAGGTTTGGAAATCTTTCTCTGGATTTTATTACAAACCTACTTCCATCGTGCGGGAAAACAGTCATCCTAGTGGTGGTTGACCGTCTGTCGAAACAAGCTAATTTCTCACTCCCGAGTGCCCATTTCACAGCTGCTAGTGTCGCTGAAGTGTTTGTCAAGGACATATGCCGATTACATGGATTTCTAGTTGATATTATCACA
The DNA here is from genome assembly GCA_028571085.2 of Nepenthes alata. NCBI lineage: Eukaryota > Viridiplantae > Streptophyta > Magnoliopsida > Caryophyllales > Nepenthaceae > Nepenthes > Nepenthes alata. The sequence goes on along the minus strand of JAOVVI020019419.1, from coordinate 6,738 downwards.
GACCAGGGTCCAATTTTTATGAGCAGCTTTTGGAAGGAGCTGTTCAGATTGTAGGGCATCAAATTATCCACCAGCAGCTCATATCATTAGCAAACGGACGAGCAAATGGAAGTAGTTAATCTCTATCTCGAGGACTACGAGCACTGTTTTGCTACGGGATGACCTTCTTCTTGGGTTTAGTATTTGCCCAGGGTTGAATGGAGTTATAATGCAGCTTGGCATTCCTCCATAAGGATGAGTCTCTTTTAGGCTATATACGGACGACCCCCTCCATCATTAATTGACTATGTCCAAGGTACTTCTCTTGTAGCATCCATGGATGAATTGTTGACCGATCGTTCCAACCTCCTCACTGTGCTTTAAATCTAAGCTTCACAAAGCACAACTCCACATGAAAAATGAGCTGGATGCTCATCAAACTGACAAAATATTTCAAGTGGGAGATTAACTACAGCCTTATCGGCAAGCTTCAGTGGCTCACCGACAATCTAACAAATTAGTTAAGCGTTATTATGGACCTTTCAGTATACTAGAATGTATCGGAGCGCTTGCATATCGATTGAATTTACCGGCTCATTTACAAATTCATAAAGTGTTCCATGTCTCTTTACAAAAAAAATTCCATGGTGATCCTCCTCTTCAACTCGCTGAGCTACCCACTGAAGCCTGGGATCCCAGCCGCTCCTGTTTCCTCATCAATTGCTTGAATTCAGAAGATATTGCTCAACAGTAAGATTACTCCCCAAGTACTAGTGCAGTGGTAGTCTCAATCTCCGGAGGAAGCTACGTGGGAGTCCATTGCTGAGTTTAGCTAGGATTTTTTCTCATTCAACCTTGAAGACTAAATTCTCTTTGATGAAAAGGGTAATATTATGGGCCTTATTGATCCAGCGGAGGAAGCGCCATCAGTCCACCCAGCTACGAGAAAAAGTGCCAGGAAAACTCAGAATTTTGTAAATTTCAGGACTACATTTAATTGCATATAACTACTAGATAATTATGGTTGATTATACCTATTACATATGTTGTAGCGCTATTAAATACGGTATTTCTGTTATAACAACACGCGACTTTCTATTTTTTCTTTTATTTCTTTTTTCGATTTGGTTGGCAGCTGGTTGCTTCCCAACTGATTCTGTTGGGTTTTTACTTTAAGTAGTTACTATGCAGTTGGAGGAATAAGAGATATTTTCTTTTCCTTCTCAATTCTTCTGCTTCCCTCTGTCTTTTCTCACTGTCACTCTCGCTCTCTAATTTTGTTCCTCTATTCACTCTGACAGGCGCCCCAAAACGCCTTTCTCTCTTCTTCTTCTCCTTTGGATTTCTAGATTGTGCAAGGTCGCAAGTAGGAATGCATCATAGATTCTACAATTAAAGTTAGAATAACAAACACGAACTTGGCAGATGATGGACCTCAAATCAAACCTTAAATGAGTGTCCAAATCTTCTTGTTATTCTCTTTTTTCCTCTCTCTCTCTCTCTCTCTCTCTCTCTCTGTGTCTCTTGGCACTCATTGTGTTCAATATGCTCTCGGATAACCCTAAAAATTAAAATATGATATTTATAGATCGTGTGGTTCCTTAAGCGGCCAACATATGGCTCACTTGAGATTTGCCATTGGAATTCTTCCAAACCATTTAATATAAGTTGCTAGCCCATGGCCAATTCCTATAAATTCCTCTAAACCATTTTGCCTGAGCAAACAATGTGTGAAATTCTTCCCAAATTGTTATTCAAATGAAACGTGGTGGGAACCTTGCAAAAAAAACACTAACAGCTCCAAAAATTAAAAAAACCATACATTCAATGTGTGTGGAATTGACGAGAAAGTGAATTAAAACCTAACAAAGAATTTAAGCACAATGAATTGAAAGTAGTAAAGAAGTGGAATTGAAAATTAAAAGCAATCATACCATCACATATAAAAAGTTGACTGAATCGTCAAGTTTCCCAAGGTGAACCTGGATAGGTGCCTTAGCCCGGAGGGTTTGGCAAACTCTGATAAAGGAATTCCATAGAAGGTAACAACAGCATCAATCAAAGGGGTTCCATCAGAGCTTGCAATAGAAGTGCACCACCTATGCAATATCATGTAACACCAACCTGTTGCAAGGAATCCTTCGAATTTCATTTGGGCAAACAAATCACTTTCTATAAGGTGAGAAAATTGACGAGTTCAGAATTTGGAGAAGTTACAAGCCCAAAAACCAACAAGTAATTATTAAAATTATATGCTTGGTTCTGTAGTGGTATCAGTTATATAATTCATATCTTAACTTTTTGTTTAGTATTTATATGTTAGAATCTCTATCTTATGAATATGAAATTCCTGCTAGTAAACATTAATATTTTATTCTATCATTTGCTATAAGCATGCACAGGGTCCTACTAGGAAACCCCGAGATCAGTTTTTTATAACGTGGAACAAGAATGTTGGGTATTTCTGTTAGAGATTGTAAGATCCCCACATCGGATATCAATTCAGTTGCTTTTAGATCTAATAGGCTTACCGCTAGCAATGAAGCCCTTCTTTTTCTAGGGGCCTAAGGATGAAGGCTAAGGGGGCTTTGTTATTGGACAGGAAACATACTTGGAGGTTACAATTCTAAATGTAGGCAGTGAGTCACAAATAATTACTTATGACTGCTCATAAGACTAGCCATTAATAACTATTTGACTTGACTCTACTTATACAACTTCCCTGTATATGCTAAAAGATCACGTCAGAGAATAATTTTGTATAAAACAGTTTTGGCTTTTTAAGAATGTCAAATGAGCTTTCAATTGGCTTTAGCAGCTCTATAATTTGGAGCCTCACTAACAATAAATCCATTAAGCTAAAAAGGAAGTTAATAAAATCCTCCATTCAAGAAAATTCTTACTATTACACAACTTCCTAGTACTTCTCAAAACCTTTGCTCAGAAACTCTGTCTCGTACAATTAGACATCGTACATATGCAACCAGGTCTTTATCAATTGCGAACCAAGATATTGATACTCTCTTAGAAATAGCCCACAAGTAATGCTTCATTTGTGCAACTTTAGAGCTATATTTTCCTTAAAATCTAGATCCCTCTTGGTAAAAGAGAAGGCCAGGAATGGGAATGAAATGTAAAAATGTGAAGAGAAATGGGTAAATGGAATTAACAGGTCCAATGGTTGTCAATGGTGATTTAGTATTCTCCGCTGGTTCATTTCCAATCTCTTATTTTCATATCGAAACTCTCCATGGATAAGCAAATGAGAAAATAAAGGTGTTTGCCTCCCAAATTCCATTACAACATGATAGGATTTCAACTAAGTGGATGTAAAAATTTGAACACAGCTTTTATTCTTATTATTATCCCTTAGAACGTGCCAATAGTGGCATCAAGACGTAGAACCTACAACTATCAACTATGAATAGGTTTTACGGATCACTTCAACTAATCAATATTTATTCCTTTACCAGTTCAGGCACAAATTGATCAAAGAATTTACTTGAAAAGGAAACAGACATACATGGAGTCATGGACACGCAAAGGAGAGGAGGAATGATGCATGAAAGAACTTCTTTGAACCTTTTTCCTTGAGTCAGTTAACTGAAGCATGGACATTATTAACAGCACGTTGCCGGTGAAGGCCATCCATAAAATGCCCTGCTTTTGCAACATCTAGACCAACCTTTCCACAGTACAAATGCCATAACACAAGTAGAATAACATCTAAAAACCTGTAAGTTGCCAAGAAAGATAGCATCAGTGGCAAAACAGGGAGGAAAAGAAGCTATGTAAATATATTACTCAGGAATGAGTCATTTAGAACCGTGGCCCCAGTTGAGAAATTGTCAGAGCAAGGTTCTTGATCTCTTGGGACACAACAATTCTAGAGGAATTTCCTTTTCGAACCTACAGATGCGTCAGATCTCTAGTTGTTCAAGGCCAGAGAAAAATTGTATGCGTAAGTTTGGTGATTAAAACCCAATTTACCCAACAAATACCTGTCACAACAAAAGAACTAAAATTACAATAAATTCAACAGTGCGGAAACAAACTGATGTGGAATCTCTCAAGGATCACACATACAATCTATACAATTTAGGTCTAAGTTGGAAAACTTGAAGCCTTAATCAATCACCTTTTGTGCTTTTGCATTTGTCTAAAATACGACAATCAAGTCAAATAAGCTTTTAGTTTTGCAATTGAAGTTCACCCTTCAAATCTAGGAAAATTTTCACATTAACTCAACCCTAATCTAGGTTAGATCCCTTGTTAGCGACTAATATTACCAAGCACCTGACCATAGCAAGGTTTCAAACAGGATCTTAATGGCTTAACCCGATTAGTTCTTCAATATAAGAAGAGAAAGGCTAATTCATGAAGGAATAATTGTGCGCATGCAGAAACATTTTGAGTCAATAGAAGGCAACAAGCAGCTAGGTTACTTACCAATGTAGAGAAATGCATCTATAAAAAATCAGATAGTGTTACTAGATTGCATCGCTGACTTCCGAAAATGATGGATTAATTGCGCGCATGCAGAAACATTTCAGTAAAAGGCAGCAAGCTGCTATGCTACCCAACAATGTAGAGAAATGCACCTCCAAAAAGATCAAATAGTGCTATTACATTGCATTGCCGAAATCCGGACATACAGGCGAGAATTACAGCGGCTTTATCAACCCCTCTAGAGCAAGTGCAGAATGATCCATTTGATGAAATATTTCGAGTCGTTCCTGTGCGAAATGAATACGATTAGGCATTATAGTTTCAGAGTGATTATAATTTTTGTCGGATGACATTAACAATGAAAGTAAACATATTATATAAAATTTAAATAAATAATTTTAAATAAATATTAAAATTATTAAAAATAATATATTTAACTATATTTTTTATAAAAAGTTTTAAAATATTAAACAATTTCCATATGTTAGCCAGCATAATTATAATTATAGACATCTACGTAAATTTACATATTATATATATATATATATTGAATAATTTTATAATAATATGGTAATAATCAATAGTACAGAAAAATAAAATTTTGTGTTTACTATAATTTACATATAATGGATAACTTATATGCACTACAGTCGATGGGAACGTGAATAGTGGGCCTACCCAAAAGAGATAAATGATCCAGAATCAATAGCGGTCTATTTATCTTTGAGACGGTCAATGCTGCCGTTGACAAGAAGAGCGTACCAAATAGCTAGACGAGGCCCAAGATTAATGCGACCGAGATAGAAATCGGCTCACGCGCACCATTCTAAGTCTCAACGATCATCTGCCCTGATTCTCCACACTTCTAAGAATGTCAACACCTTCTATAATAAAAATTATCCAAAATCAGAGTACATTACAGAAAGAAGGCTCACAAATCAGCGCGCGATCCTCAAGGGAAGCTTCAACGGTCATTGCGTGTGGTATCTCCATAGAAGGAAAGGAATCATCCGTCCTGATCGTTACAATCCAGAATAGCGCCCCACAACCATATTAGGGAAGATGACGATTGTGAGGTTCAGAAATTAAAAAGGCTTAAAATCGAAATAAAATATTCTACTTAAAACTAGAGTATTTTGGTTCCAACTTAAAATCGGAGTGTTTTGATAAAGATAAAATTCGGAATGAAGTGTAAATGATGAAATTCATAGTGATTATCACAATTGACAATCCAAAGTGTTTTGGCACAAGGGCGGGAGTGGCCTTATGTCTCTTGAAATCGAAGTGGCTTTACGCCACTTAGAGGACGGATCACTTCTTAGAAGTGCAAGAGGCCGGAGTGAATAATAAGAAGAAGTTGACTGGATTTGAAGAAGCTAACCAGATTATAGAGGTATTGACCGGATTTTGAAGATGTTGACCAGATTTGAAGAAGTTGATCGAATTTTAAAGGTATTATGTTGACCGAATGAGAAGAAGTTGACCAGATTTTGAAGGGTTGACCGATTTTAGAAACATCGACCGGATTAGAAGCGAAAAAGTATTAACTGGTTTTCGAAACAATGAAAATTGACAGGCCTTAAGAAGGTTGACCGGCTTTAAGTGGGAAAGTTGACGTGACGAAATCTATAATAAATTGGCTACCGAATTCAGGGTAAACTAAAGACAAACTTTAGACGGTTAAAATCCAACTAGATCCCAACTAAATAGAGTAAGTGAACTACTCCGTTGACCGTCTGAGAATAAGTACCAAGTAGGTGACTTACTCTACTTACTTCCACCTAATCACTGAAGGAAAATACCGAGTAGGTAGCTTATCCCCACATACTCCACCAAACCCCTCCTCTTTATATACTGGGCTTCGGTTGAAAAGGCGAGTGTGAGTGCGGGCAAGTGAAAGCAGTAAGGAGTGAAGAAGGAGATCCTCAAGTCTGCCGAAGTGGGCAGTGAGGCAAGTGTACTTTGGACGTTACTCTTTTTAAGTTCTACTTTTAAAAATATTGCAACTGTACGCACTCCTGTTTTCAAGTCCCGGCTTTAAGAAAAGTTGCAAGTATTTATCTTCAGATTTAAATGCTTTAGCACGTAGACTAGCCGTTTTTAATTATTACATGATAAGCTGTATTTTGATTTCACGCATCCTGCACTGACTGAAAATATTAATAATTCATGCCTTCTGCCTTCTGCCTTCTGCTTTCTGATTAAACTAAATTGCATAAGTAAATCGGCTTCAGTTATTTTAAGAAAATTATTTATATTGACCGGAATAAGATTATGGATTTAAAACCAGCTAAAAATATGTGCACTTGA
>JAOVVI020019417.1:0-10119 GCA_028571085.2 Nepenthes alata | reverse complement strand
CCTGCGGGGAAAGAGTGAGGTTGTTCGGTTCTCTTGGGACGCCTAGCCTCGTTAGCTTCTTCGGCTGCTGTATAGGCCCTGGTGATAGATTCTGCCTCCCGAAAGGTGATAGCTTCTGTGAGCTTGGGGATTCTTCTCGCCGAAGCGATCCAGAAATTTTCACGGATTCTCTCTCTACTTCTGCATGATATGGGAAATATGTCAAGGCTGCTCCTTTTTCCGACGACTGGAGGTGTATTGCACCAAGAAGAGGTCAGTGAGCTCTCGAAAGCTCCGAATTGAATCTAATGGGAGACGATGGAACCAGATGCAGGTATCTCCCTTCAGCGTAAGAGGAAAGCAGCGGTATATGACTGCGTCGTCCAACCCTTGTAGACTCAAATGGGTAGGAAAATGATTGAGGTGATCCATGGGATCGCACTACCAATGTAAGAGTCAAGAGTTGGTATTTTGAACTTGGTCGGCATGGAAAAGTTAGATATCTGTGCCGTAAAGGAAGATCTATCCAGATCCATGGCGTGTTCGTCATCCTCGAGCACGCGTTTCAAGATCTTCTCCACCCTCGAGTCTATGCAGGCGGTGTCGCTAGTTCTTTTGGAGTTGAGGTAGGTTCTCAACTCCGTCCTTTCCCTGGCATGGCTAGTAGCCATCCTGCTACTACCACCAGTGGATATTACGATCTTGGAGGCTTCCTCCTGGGCCTGGTGCCCGGTCTCCGCCCGAGAGCATCGAGGATCCCTTTGTTCTGGACTTTTCTCCGGAGTCCTGCTACCCAAACATCCTTCGAGCCTTAAATAGCTCTAGGCATGTGAGGCCTCCGGAGCCTAAGTGTTGTCTGGCCTCCTGGCGGGTCCAAAGTATCTGAAATGTTTAATTCATGTTACTCATATATTCCGTCAAGTTCTAAAAAAATTGAGCAGATACTCCATTGATCACCCTGTTGACCAGGTTACCAACAGAGTGGTTCCGATTGGATGTGGTCGTGTCTCTAACGGGACCACTAATTTGCGCTCTGGTGTTCACCATTCCGACTGATGGAAGGTGAAACTGAGAGAGATTGTGGAGAAAAGTGGTTGGTTTTTGTAAGTTTCCTACAGACTGTGCTAATGATGCGTTCTGGATCCAAATTTTAAATAAATTTGAGTTAAATTAATCATTTCAGTCCGGCTCTGTCCACTGAGTCTGGATCCTGCACACAATAACTATGAATAAAAGGTCAGGTGACAGTGAAAGGTTGTCCCACCAAAAATACTCTGATACTCAAGTCAGCAAACAACCTTTGAATTAAGAAGGTGAAAGCAAATAATGTAAGGTGGATGCAAAGAGTGTTTGTGATAAAAGAGTGCTCCCGTTTAGAGAAGTTTTGGTGGCTTGTAATGAGCGTTGGCTCTAAGCACTGTGTTCGCTAAGAATGTAGTGGCAAAGAGAAAGAGCATTCGTATTCTGAAAGCGTGTGAATTTTTTATGGACAAATAAGAGCGTGCCATGGAGTGAGGACTCCATGGCCTTTTATAGTTGTTGTACTGGGCGGCCTTCTTTGTACAAAAAGGCTTGATTTTCGTGCTCTGTTAGAATCATTGCCTTTTTTGGCGTTGAGCTTTTATGGCAGTAATAGTCACTGGATTAATTATTTTCCTTCTACGTTCTATAACCGTTGGGATTTTTAGTGCACAAGAAAAGGATTCTAGCACTTTTCATCCGGGATGTACATTGAATCTGCTGATAACCGTTATAGTAGAGATTGCCTTCTGTGGAGAGCGCAAAATCAGGGGAGAAGACCGTTGCTGGTCGAAGACGGTCATGTGGGCCAAACTAGGCTTGGCCCACTTGAGGTCTGGCCTTCAGACGGTCAACTGATCCTACTGCCGGTCAACGCTTCCGTTGACCGTCTTAAGAGCAAGTTGTCCGTTCGGCTCTTGGGCTTCTCTTGGCTCATTTAGCCTTTCGTCCGGTCAACGGTGTGCGTTGACCGTCCAGGCACAAATGGGCCGTTGTGGATCTGAGTTGTTCCTCCTTCTTAGGCCAGCTCATTACTGGCGTACCCATAAATTTTCAAAACTAAAATTTGTATATTTGTTATTTTTATAAAATTATTCGTTCGGACTAAATATGAATCGTTATAGATAATTGATAAAGAAAAAATTCAAAGAAATTTAAATATATTACTTGTAATCAAATTTTCAAAGCTTTTAGATTAGTCAACTAGAATCTCTTACAAAGTTTTTAGGCCGGCCAAAGAAGACTTGAAGGATTTAATTTTAATTGTCCATTTGTGTAATTTGGGAATTTGTAGTAGCACGGCAAACATTTAGACTTTGTTATCTTGAGATTATATTATTTATGATTTAATTTTAATTGTCCATTTGTGTAATTTGGGAATTTGTAGTAGCACGGTAAACATTTAGACTTTGTTGTCTTGAGATTATATTATTTATTGTAATACCATATTTAGCTTGGCGATGTCCTGTTTTGTAGACTATTTTATACTTACGAAGGCGGTTTATATTAACAGACGATTTTCTTTACGTTCTTCGATGATATTAAGTGCATTGACGTAAAGGACGAAGACGTAGCATTTGGCCACATCTGATCATCATTTGAAGCTAGTAGGGGAGAATGGGATCGTGATTATGGGTCTGCATAGGCATCATGATGAGAAAATCAACACTCAAACCGAGGCATCCTCACCTTGAAGGGTACAGTACGTACGACAGAGGTGAGGATTTCGGGAGCAGTAGAAACACTTTTTAAGGGCTCAGAAGAGATTCATCGCAGCCACACACTCACCGTCAGACGGGAAAGTGGTTTGATCAAGGCAATTGGATGACAAGATGTTTCGCCGGAGGAGCATGGCTTCCAGCGAACTCAGCAAAACAGGTCATGAATATGCACCCCTAATTCAGTTAATACGCCGAGACGCCTAACTGCCTCCATTTGTTTTGATTTTTTCATTATCTACTAACAGAGTACCGTTAGCATAGTTGAGAATATACTCCTAATTTGTTATAAATCGATAGCTGGGCGTAATAGACGGTGGCCATGATAAATGAATTACCTGCCAGTTGGGTAGAATTTACTCTTTTAAAGACCGAATAATATGTCTCTTATTTCTTTGAATCGACGAGAGTTACCGTCAACAGAATATCTACAACTAGTCTTCACATATCAGATGCTAATTAATGCGACAATTAACCTCCCCTAACGCAGAGGGAAAAGAAAAGCCATCCAATGCATGCTCAAAAAGTCCACACTCATTTATATTGTGACCTGCATATCCATTCCATCAACTTCAAGATGCTCCACACACATACATGTTGACAAATAAAATGACAGGAGTGCTTAATTCATTAGGTGATGGCTGCTACGTACTTACGGTGATGCATCAAGCTCCCAAGAACTTTTGGCTTGTCTAAAAGCCCTAGAAATTAGAACCAAATGATAAATAGAATCATAGGGGCTAACCGCAAACCTAAAGACCACCACCAGCGACTGACCATACATGGTGCCAGTTGTGCAGATGCGAGCAGCTTATACAAGGAGAAGAAATGGTACGTAATATTGGAGGCTCCCATGCATGTTGTTAGTACGTGGTGGGGAGAATGTAAGATCTACGCTGTCACTATGACACAAAAGCTCACCCTCCGCTCTCATGAAGAGAGCTTGACGTCTAAATAAAAGAGCAACAGTGCTGTTCTTAAGAGTAATCTTTTAGGAACAAAAATTCTTTGAAAGCAGATCAGCAATGCTTGACCCTTGGCAGAAGAGCAGGGTCAAGCATCCGTATTGGGCAGCCGACAAAGAATGGTGTGCTCTGGTTTATGGTCACACTCGTAGTCCAGGTGAACAAATGCCCGCTCTACTTCACGAAGTTTCTCTATCTTATTCTGCAGTGTCTCCCCGATGGTATGTGCTTCTTTCAATGGAATCTCTTCTGGGAGTTCAATGTCAACCTGTTTTAGCACACATGCATCAAGTAGACTAAGATGTGGCTGGAAATGCAATCGGCAGACTTGTGGAAATGAATACGTTTTTAATGGCGGCAAATAATCCAACAACTGAAAAGAAAAGAAGACCTAAAAAATATGAAATTACAAATACTTTTTCCAACATAAAAAAGATCTCGTCTAGCTTTCCTAGCAGGATTCGAAGTCACTACAGAAAGAACAAATACCTTATCAAAATGCGGTACAGAAATTACTCTATCAGAAAGCTATACTAACAATTTTCACCAAATTGCATTCTTTCTCATTCTTTGCATAAAAGGTCGAAGGGGAGAAAGAACTCTAAATGGCCCAACGTACCATTCTTGAATTGCCAAGCACAGAACAGCATTACATGACATTATCTAAATAATTCATACAACAAAATACGATTCAAAAGAAAGCAGAGTAGTCTCCACAATATTATATTATTTAAAAAAGCAAACAAGAATGATCATATGCCAAGTGTCAACAAGCACCAACCTCAACGAAGTAAAGAACACCGAAGGTGTAAGCACGAACTGTATCAACACGCTTGATCCGTGGATGCCTTAAAACAAGGTATGTCAGTTTCTGCAAGACCTCAGGAGGAGCTGTTTGTCCCACTAGTGAAACTGCGGAAAAAAGATATTATGTTAAACTAATAATTTACTATGTAAAGGTCGTGGCATGATGCCTTTAGCAACAATTACAACATCAGCAATGCTGATTAGACAGAGGGAAAAAATGGCCACGAATTCCAGACTGTAGAAGCTGGCTATGTAGGAAGCCTCTCCTGCCACTCTGCATGATTTGAGATAATATCGCGGCCACTGTTCTAGCAACGACATCATCATCAGTGCCTTAAATTCCATGATCCTCTTCCATCAGTTTGCTTTTATGGAGCAATGAGGCGGTTTATGACACTTTTTAAGATATAACAACCATAAATATGGCAACTGCTCTACAGTCCATTTCTTTTCTTTTTGACTGGAACGATTGCTGCTAAATCAATAAAAAGGGTGGGCCAAGAATTTTGAAGACCTGATTTTTACACCCCCCCCCTTCCCTGTTTCAATGGAGCTTCTTTTTAGTACTTCAATAATTTTGCTGACATCTGCATTCGCAGGCATAGAATCTGCGTACCAATTAAAAGCACATGGAATAGTACATATCCTACCAATGAAATGGCAATGGCTTGTGAAAATTTTGCTAAATCACAAATCTTGCCAACAAGACACGTTCTTCGATTGTTTTTTTTTTGGTAATTAAGTAAATTGAATTGAAAAAAATAAAAGATTACAAATTCGATATTTCATATCCAAATGTTTTACCAACTTGGAAAAAAAACAAAGACGCTGGAGCATTCCAATTTATTTATTACTGTAATATCAAAACGCACATTCCTCGAATTAAGTCAAAAAAGTTAAAGCACAGGAAAACGAAAGATGGATGTAAGAAAAGGATGTCCAAATACATTCTAGTGGTGGTGGGGAAAAAAGGTGTGCGAGAAAAGGAAAGATGGAAATAAAGAAAATGCTGGGTATCTGAACAAACACAAAGAAATAGACCAGCATATTTCACATCGTAAGTTGACCAACAATTAAAAGTGGTATTTTAAAGGGGCAAGCTCCTTGAATATGGCAAATAGTTAGTTTGTCATCTTCCAACAATATTAAACAAGTTTTGGTAAAACTAAAATGACACTGGTTGCTACCTGCATTCTCCATAACAGTTCCTGACCAATTTGACATCGTATAAAGTGCAAGGACAATGGCACCAACTGGGTCAATCCACCAATAGAACTTGTCACCAAGAATAGCAGCGACTAATCCAACCACATTTGTTATCACGTCAAAATAGTGATCCTGGGAATTAGAAACCAAATAAGTCATGGAGCTGATGATCAATGATCAGAACCAAGTCACTTCTAATAAACTATTTTATACCTTTGCATAGGCACGGACAATGTCACTTCCTGATGTCCTGCAGTAAAGGAACAGGGCAAGCTTTACAACAGTAGCAGTCAGCATTATTGCACACAGCCAGATCAACTGGTATATTGTCATTTTTTCAGTCGCTTCAGCACTAATGAGTTTTTCCACAGCCTGGATCAAAACTTGAAATCCTGCAAAACAAACATCAAGATGATGGCATCGCTTCCATATTAAAACAAACAAGATATAGCTGTCTGAGCAACTGTTTGCTAGCCACCCAACAACAATGTGTACGTTAATATCAAGGAAAATGAAAATCTGGTTCTATTTAAAAACTTTGGCAAGCTAATGCTCCAAAACACACCTAGAGTAGCCATAACAGCGGCAAAGATGACAATCCCTACAGGCTGGACTCTTAATTTTCCAATTGGGTATTTGTAGATATTGATATCTTTCATGGACAGATGAGTGAACCAAAGTATTCCACCAGCCATAAGATCCAGCAAAGAATCCAAGGTTGATGCAGCAATGGCTAAAGATCCACTCCTTACAGTAGCATAGATCTGCATATTGCAGTATATGATCAATTCAGCCGTTGAAATATGGTCAGTAAGAACATCATTAACTTATTAAACATGGTAGAAGCCCAAGGGGCATACATAATTTATGACTCCAAGTTTCCTTTTCAAGCAAGAATTGCATTGTTTTTCTTTATCCTCTTCTTATTTAGAGAAGAGATGGTGTTGGGGGCAGGACATACGACTTAGATTGTATAAAACATGTTAAAGGATGTGCCTATGACTTCAAATGCATTGCAGAATAAGGTAAAACAAAAATTGGAATCAATAAAGTCTAGAACACTTGGCACGTTTCACATTGCGCTAAACTTCTGCAATCCAAAACACGAATAGAACTAATAAAAGCTTCTTGCATGGAAAAAACAAGTGAATGGGAATAGTTAAAACAGACAACAATCAACTTATTACCTTAAGTGCTAACAATATGATATTTGAAATATTAGAAATCTTCATTGCCAATTCCTGCTGTGCCTGCTCCATTTCATCGTCAGCAACCGAATCTGACTCCATGAGATGATCTACCTCCTCAAATGATTTAAGTTTAGCAAATTGTTTTTCATAGTATTCCTTCTCTCCTGTAAGAATGAGGAAATGTGATTACTAGTAGAAGTGCAAGTAAAAGTAACTGATCATCTAAGCAGCATTTCTATATAAATTATCTTGAGTAACTGATAATGACTTGATTATAAGCTATTGTGACTCTAATAGCATGAAATTGAATACTCGGACTTGGGAACGGATGGAATCCAAAGGATTACTATGTAAAGGAATGCAAAAGATGGACTCTCCAACTCTACGCAATTCCAAACACAGAGCTGCAACTCCATAACATTAGACGCAGAATGTCACAGTAGATTAGAACAGCTTTTACTTGCAAGTAATTTAAGACTCTCAAATTATTGCCCTATCAATTGAAAAACAATCATGTTAAGAATAGTTTGTGTTGGCATATTCCGTAATTGAGTCAAGTATATTTTTGAAATATTCTCGAGTATCGTAAAGATCAATGTTTAATTCACGCTGGATGCTCGCAAATGCGTAACTCCTAGTATCCACACCTGACTTGCGCCTGATATGCACATGTGTGTGTTTTGTCGAGAATACTCACGCCCAATGTGGACCCGAGCCACACATGAGCGTATTTTATCCAAAATACTCACATCTGATGTGCGCCCAAGGAGCACACGAGCGTGGTTTACCCAGATTGCCCATACCTCATATGCACTTGCGCGAACCCCTTGTTTAATCTTCCGTGCCTAATATGTGTTTATACGGCACAAGTGCACTAAGGTGCAGACTTCCTCTTGCCTGCATATTTTTGACCTAGTTTCCATCTTCTTTATAAATATCTCATTTTCACAATTCAAGGAGACATTGAAAATCAAAGAAAAATAGCTGTTCTTCAAAAATCTTCTTGAATACTTGTGAATAGCCACTTTTGAGAAAGACATCCATTTATTCTTGAGATTTAACATCAAGGATTTCTCATTCTACATTCCTCTATAATTTTCCCTTACTGTATACACCTATTCCAGCCTGAGAGCTTTTATTGAGATGTAGGTGGTGTGAAAATTGAGATCCAATGGTATGCAAAGATTCTACGGCTCATGAAATAAGATCGATAAGAAGATCGGAAAGCAACCAATTCCAATACTGAAGGCAAATCCAATGAGTTCATTAATACGGTGTCACAAGTCGGGTATTTAGTACATCTGTATCACCCCGGCTGTAAGTTAGCTTTCTTAGTACATTACTTTCACTAGCTGTAAAACTTCAAAGGGTTTTACTCAATAACTGCAATTATTGAGGGTTTTTTTCATCACAAAAAATCTTATCTTATTTATCTCTTATTCACTGTGCATATTTATTTGATTTACATCAAAATCTGAGTATATTTGATATGCATTGTATATTTATGTGTACTTTACTTCCGCAATTTCAAAAAGGGTTGAAATATGTTAAGATTAGGAAGCCTCTAATATTTTTCAAATCAGATATCAACACAATGCCTAAAGAATTGTTTGCATCCTAGACTATGGTAAAAATCTTCACTGGTTTAGTGATGTCAACAATGGAAAATGCACCAACAACAATATTCGTCATCAAGTCAATCACACTGAAAACATGTAGATAGAGCCAAGAGATCATAAATGCACTTTTGATGGGCGCATACACACAAGATGCCAAGAAAGGGTTATGCCTGTTACACGTATAATAGGTACTCATATGTGGGCTAAAATTACTGTTTGTGATTGATGTGCTCACGACGAGCACTCATGCGCCACCACTGATATAACTGCTCTACATGACTTTTTAGTGTATTAAGTGCGAGTTTAAATACATCATTCAGGCACCAATAAGAGAGAAAGAGAGAAAAGAATAAGGATAAGATGTTCGCCAACCATTTGGGCTTTAAATCTTGTTCCGATTCTTACTATCTTTGCATATGTTATTCTAGTTATTTTAGAGCAGTTTACTAATGGCATTTATCTCATGTTCATCTGTTATCATTCTTGGCTTGGTATACCAATATTGTAGTGAAACCAAATATGGCATTGGGGGTTTCTACAACCATACTCGTATTTATAGTATATATTTAACGGAATCAAGGTCTCATGGTTTTACCCCTCTATTTATAAAGGCGGTCTCCACATAAAGTCCATGCATTATTGTTTGCATGCTTTTATGATGCAAATGCATACTAGAAAAATACTAAAATTTACAATGATAAACGATAATAGAAAAGTATGAGGGCAAAAAATGAAAAATTACTCACCCTTTAGAGGAACTCACTTACCTTCGGTAACTCTTTATGGAATCGCTTAAACTAAGTGTTGGAAATTTGATGCAAGTTCCACATTAGAAAGCTTGAGGCAAAACCTCAAACTTATAAATTCGGGGATTCTCCCTCCTACTAGATCAGTCTTTTGGGATGGGCTCTCCCCCTGTCTTATACTCGTATCAAATTGTTCATTCATTGAGACCGGCCCCAACCCGAAGAGGGCTACCTGCGGAGGGTTCTGATCGGAAATGGATACCTGCGGAGGGGTTGACCTGCTGTCGGTACGCCGGGGCAGAATGAAGTATCGCAGAGTGAAAGCCGCCGAATGAAGTGCTGCAGAGTGTAGCCGCCAAGGTCTGCGGCTGTTGAAGGAGGGAGGAGTGATACAAGTCCCACATTAAAAAAATTGAGGCAAAACCTTCAACTTATAAGTTAGGGGGCTCTTCCTCCTACTAGACCGGTCTTTTGGGATGGACTCTCCCCCTAACTTATACTCGCATCAAATGGTGCTTTCATTGAGACTAGCCCCGACCCGGAGAGGGCTATCTGCGGAGGGTTCTGACCAGAAAGGGCTACTTGCGGGGTGATTGACCTGCTGCCGGTGCGCCGGGGCGGAGTGAAGCGTCGCAGAATGAAAGCCGTCAAATGAAGTGCCTCAAGGTGCAGCCGTCGAGGTCTGCGACTGTTGAAGGAGGAAGGAATGATGCGAGTCCCACGTTGAAAAACTTGAGGCAAAACTTCCAGCTTATAAGTTAGGAGGTGTTTTCTCCTACTAGACTGGTCTTTTGGGATGGGCTCTCCCCCTGGCTTATGCTCGCCTCAAATGAAGTGCCGCAAAGTACAGCCGACGAGGTTTGCGACTG
>JAOVVI020019416.1:0-10119 GCA_028571085.2 Nepenthes alata | reverse complement strand
CGACAACCCACAACCCGACATCAAAACAAAGATACATATGGTCACGGAATATGCCAATAAGACACATGTCTCTAACAGGAAGGACAACCACTTGTGAGCAATGCTCTATTAGGAGACAGAAAAAATCCTCACACGCGACTGATGCTTGAGCAATAGGATGATTGTTGTATAAGGCAAATATAGTTTTATACTTTGGCATGATTATCTTTCCAATTTTTAGTCAATTATACGAGAAAACATAATATTGAGTGGGAGAGAAAAAGATAAAAAGAAGAAACTTTTAAATTTAGAGGATGATATTATTGAAATTCTTATAATTTTTAGAATGTTATGGTAAAATATGCAGAGAACTTTATACTGATTTTATTTTCTCATTTACAATCTCATTTGATGTAATTGCCAAGTTTTTCTCATTGGCTATAAACCTAACAAAAGAGAAAAGAATGTAGAGGAAGCAAAACACCATGTGGGATTGGCCAATAAAGGAGATTGATCACCTCATATTAAGAGTTTAATAGGCTTTTATAACTAACTACAAATGATTCTAATAGTGTTCTATTTGAACTTTCAATTCCCGTGATATTTTCTTTGATTTAAAAAATACATTTTATGCAAGATCCGAGATATTATATGTATGGTAATTTAAAAATACCACATTGTAAAAATTATTTTGTTATTTATTTCTCATAGATTGAAAGAAAGATAAGAAAATAATCAATCACAGTTAAATTTTTTAATCACATTATATCTCTAATTTTTAACACTTCTTCCAACATATTAATCTATTTACTTAGCAAAATTCCTTGCAAAACCAATCTTCTAGTGCATAAAAATTTGAAAGTAATTATATATCATGATACATATACATAGATACACACGCATATTTATAGCTGAAAAAACAAAGAAAAAATGAGAGTAGATGAGCTCAAGCAAAAATTTATATAATTCAATGGCTATTGATTAGTATAAAGCATCTATCAAAATAAACACTACAGTGAATCCCACCAAAGTCAATCAACAAATGAAGATAGAGTCAACTCATGCCTAACCAATTAAATTTGTCGCCAAATTTGATAAATCTCCTACTGAAGGCTTGATTGAATGCATAGATATATATGTCATAGTACACCAAAAAATATATTATATACGCCGAGAGAAGGAATTGAATATGCCATCGCTGTGTATAAAGCACCACCAACTCAAAGGCTCAAACCCAAGTGAAAAATAAAAAGAAAAAAAGCAAACAAAGCCATTGTTGGAGATGGATTCTGAAACTGCCTGCATCAGGGATGAAGCTAACGAATTACTAAAAGCACAAGTGCATGTATGGTGAAAAAGGACTTTTTGTCCTAAATGTAACAATTAAGTTTCGACCCCGATAAAAATAGCGGAAGCAGTAAAAATTAAATATCCAATATACGTAAAGAATATTTAATTCTAAATGCTAATAATACTAACAATCATGCAAAATATAAATGAGTATAAGCAATAATACAAATACACGATTTTTGGTGACGAAGGAAAAACTCGATACCCACGGTAATCGAGAAAAACCCTCCGGGTTTCAACGGCCAGGGAAGCTATGCACTATGAAAATCAACTTACAGCCCGGGTGGTAACGACGTGCTAACCTAGCCGACTTACTCCCATCTTGTGATCCCTACCAAGGAACTCATTGGATTTGCCCGCGGTAACGGAACCGGACACCTTCCGGTCTTCACGTCAATCTTCCCTCTTTAGTCACTTGAATTGCCAAATATGATCGAGTCTCCTTCTTCAACGTACCGACATCTCCAACGAAGGTAGAAGGATGGAAGTGTTTGAAAGGTAAAGAGAAAATATAGAGAAAACTAGTTAGAACATGAAGTATAAGGTTGTAGCTTTAGTTTTCTCAATAGAAGCAAGATCAATGGAGTATGAATGTGATTCTTTTCAAGTGGGGCACGAAATTGATTTGCAAAGAGTCCTAGGGTTCCAAAAAATATAAGCCAAGTATTTATAGATGGTTCAAATAACACATTCAAAAACATGCCCGTTGCATCTGCGCTCGAGCGCGGGGCAACGCACAGCGAGCAGAGACCATTCTGAATTTCGGGCTCGAGCACGGGGGTGGCACACAGTGAGCGGGGACCATTTTGGATTTTAGGGTCGAGCAGGTAGCGAGCGCACGGAGGGCGCGAGGCTTCGGACGGGCTCGAGCGAGAGCACATGACAGGCGCGATATCCCTGGAAGTCAGAACGGACAACAATAGATGAATGTTGATATTATATCTCGACAACCCATAACCCGACATCGAAACAATAGTATATATGGTCACGGAATATACCAATTTGAACAATGGCTCTAACATATTGAATCCCATGCTCAGTTTCATCAATCCCATGCCACTTAAATGTGTCGTTGAACTTGGTATCCCAGATGCCATTCTAAGGCACAGAAAGCCCATGAGCCTTGCTGAGTTAGAAACTGCGATTTGCATCAATCAGGAAAAGGCACAATCACTTGGCCAACTTATGCGCGCTCTAACACAATCTGGTTTCTTCAAGAAAAAGATTGTTATCAAGAGCGATAACTAAGAAGAAGGGTATGTGCTAACAAAAGTGGGACAGTTTCTTGTACGGGAAAATCCGCTAGCCGTGACTCCTTTCATGCTCACCGTTCTCGATCAAGATGCCCAAAAGCCCTGGCATTGTTTAAGCAATTGGTTCCACAACGAAGACCGAAGTGCCTTGCAAACAGCTCATGGAAAAACTTTGTGGGAATTGGTGAATAATATGCCCAAGTTTAAAGATTATTTCAAAGAAGCAATGGCTAATGACAATAGGTTGGTTGCAACTTATTTGTTTGATAACAGTGAGGAAGGAAACTTGGGAAAAGTGCTGTTTGAGGGACTAAATTCATTGGCAGATGTTGGCGGCGGCACCAGAGCTATGACTGAGGCTATAGCTGATGCTTGTCCATGGTTAAACTGTATTTGTTTTGATCTTCCTCGTGTGGTTGTTGGCTTGCAGGGATCTAAAAACTTGACCTTTATTCGAGGCAATATGTTCGAGGCAGTTCATCAATGAGATGCAATTTTACTAAAGCTATTTTATAGAACCCTAGAAAAAGAAACTCCATGCACAATTCCTAGTTAAGATAATCACTTCTAATGAGTAGCTATTAATTGGGTACTATGTGTCTCATTGTCCTCTGAACATTATTATTGATATAGATAATTATTCCAACGAAAAAAATTAATAAATCTAATGAGAAAACCATGTAAAGAGACGTAGACAAAAAAAAATTATGGCAAGGCCAACAATGTGTGAAGATACCAACAACGTTTCTTCTATATACACAATATCAACTTGTTTTCACATGGACATATCGACAAACTATATAACACAGATGTAAAATTTTATGAGATAAAATCTTTTTTATAGGTCTCGAATCATCACATTATTTTACAATTTAAAATGAAAAATTAATCATCATAACATACATAAATCAATGTTTAACGTTCTTTTCTCAAAACAAGCTAAAACAAATTCATATCCTTTTATCCTTACCTCTTTCTCATCATAAAAGTTGCAAAAATTTGGTGAAGAAGTTAGTTTGTAACTTTTTTTTTTCCCTTTTTTTGAGGGCTTAATTCATAATATTTGTTTGAATGTTAAGCAAAATTTCTATTATATTAAAATTTAAAAACTATCTTCACATTATTCCGAAAAATTGCCTCATTTATCCATACAATTATGATAGATAATTTTATTATTTATAAAATAAGAAAATAATCAATTTTTGGAATATGTAAATGTCATTATTTCTATTTAAGATTAAACTAATTAAAAAATAACGTTTTAATAAAATATGATCAGATCATACAAGCTCATAATTTTTAATTATTTTAATTAATTATTGAATATATATTACATTATTTGAGATAATTTTAATAAAAATAAAAACACTTCTTAGAAGGCTTCCTATAGAGTTCAACACCCACAACCGATGACCAATGAGAAAGAAAAGTTAGGATCGACTAGTTTCTCCCTCATTTCTATTCTTGACAAATTGCACACATTTTATAAACTGCAATGTGTAGTTTATTATGAACCATCTTCAACCCAAACAACTCTATCCATGTTCACCAATCTTTATCTTGCTTTACATCTTTCTACATAATTTCTTTTGTAAATTTGTTAATTTTTTTTTTTATAACTTTGTGTGATTCCTATTAGCAAATACCAATTTCTCTTTATAATTATAAAAAGTGAGCCTAATTTTTCCCCTAAAGCGTCCTTGACTATAAAATTTAAAGGAACGCTTTTTCCTACCCTTAAAATCCTCAATTTTTTATATTAAAACAGCAGAATTATGTAAATATCTCTTTTATAATTCAATAGTAAGAATTCTAAACTTTTTAAATTTTTATCTAAATAACAAATTTATTTCATCCAATGCAATATATTAAGCCAATGCAAGGATGCAATCGTGAAGAGCAATAAAGGAGGAAAAGTGATCATCATATATATTATAATATGCAATCAAGCCGAAGATCACAAGTTATTAGAAACACAACTCTTCTTTGATTTACAAGTGATGGTTTTGGTCAAAGGTAAGCATAGGGATGAGGCATAATGGCATAAGCTCTTCTTAGATGCTAGTTTTACTCAATACAAAATAATTTCTAAACTTCGGGTAAGATCAATTATCGAGATTTATCCTTGATATCTACATTTTATATAACGGTCACTGTTCAAACTTACAAGCCAATAAAAATGAGTTTATGTTTGATGTCTATCATATACCAGCTTCAATTATAGACGTTGTACAATTCATTAATGTTTCTTTTAGTTTGGATTTCAAGTTAGTTAGATTGATGCTTTTAACAGTCTCAGGCAAATAGCAACACCTACGATTTTGATGATGAAGTTGAATCACTACCATGGCATTTAGCATTGATGATGAAACAATTTCAGAAAAAAAAAAAAAGCAAAGTCATAGTTTTCTATCTTAAGATTCTTACCGAAGTCAACTATAAATTATTCTAGAAATTTAGATACTATAATTGAAAACTTTTTTTTAGAAATACTCCAAAAATGATTTTGACAAAGTTTATAAATAATAATTTTATCTCAAATCATTTCTAAAAGGGAAAAAATATTGATATTTTAATTGTTTATGTCATTTTATTTATTTTTTAAATCAATATGTATACAAAAATATATGTTCAAAACCCTTTAAGCTATATATGGCAACGATACCAAGCAAAAAGAGAAATATTTAACCAAGGATAAGATGGCATGTTACTTTTTAAAATTATAAGGTATGAAGAGTGTTAAATTAAGAAAAAATGAGAACCTTATTGTAATACTCACCGTCAACAAAAACTTTCCTCCTCATACATACATAAAGAACAAGATTACAGGACAAAGGAAGGAGAAAACGAATTCCAGTATAAACACAAATAAAAGTATGCAACAAGAAAAAGGCCAGTAGGTTGAGGATCATATTTCGCACCTTTAAAATGATAAAATATTTTTGACATTCGAAATGCTTCTGCTAGCGATCATACCTACAATATGTTGGGATATGGGTCACTTTTGTGTGGACATATGTCTGATTGACATGCCGATCGGAGGTATGGCCAAAAACTCACATGAATAAAATACTGACATGGAATATTGTGATGTTTGCACGCACTCCATGCGCACAATGAAGTAGTTGATGGCAATCAGGGTCGAATGCCGTTTAGTCGGACTATTGAACCGAAGGGTAATCATGACGGAGCCAATGGTGAAAGATGACTAGTCAGTGCCGAGTATATAGGCTGATCGGTTGGATTTGCGAGACGAAGGCCAACCAGCCTTACTGGCGAGACAAAGGCGATTGACACGATTGTCTAATCCAAAAGCTGACTGAAGTGTTGAAGTCCGAAAAAAGACCAGACTATTTGAAGGATAATTGTTTGTTAGATATTTTTAGGGTTTAAAAAAAGTGCACAAAAATTCTTTTAGGATTTATAAAAAGAAAGTGAGTCTCAGAGAGAAAATAGGCCCATCACTTTATAAAATTAGAGGGATTTGCGAGCGCCGCTAGTAAGACAAAGCGAATAAAATATAGAGAAAAGATAGAAGAAGGTTTTCTTACTCTTACTCTAGAGCTTTTTACTACTACTTGAGTTCATTTATATGAGACGTCATGTTCTTATGTTGGGGTTTGTATAATTAAATTTTACGTAGTAAAGATTTATAAACTCACAGTCCCATTGTTTTTTTCACTTGTTCAGAAGAGAATTTTTCACATAAAATTTTGTATCTTGTTTTATTTATGATTGTCTTCCTGTGTGTCGTGTTTCGTTTTTGTCGCCATTCATCTTTCTTCATCGATTCATCCAAGTCAGTGGCAGTTACTCCCAATGCAATAAACAAATTAAAACAATATGAGAGAATTTAAGCAATGGTTTGAAGGTGAAGAAAGTGGGAAAATCGACTTTCAAAGTAAAATTATATTGGAAGGGTTTTTGCCTCTTCATTGATCCAAGCCCAAGATCAGGCGATAAAATTCCAAAGAACACAATTAGCCAACAAGCCCTAATTCACCTTACTGAACCACAAAATCATCTACATCCTAAATCCAACAATGGAGCGGGGGGAGGGGGGGGGAGGGGAAGAAATTGATAGAGGCATTGTAATGAAAATAATACCGATCTCGGGGCCCCATTGATGATTGAAAATGGCCACCTAAGACTGATTCCTTGCTGAAAATTTAGTCAATCGATGCAGTGATATTAGCAGACGAGACAATGAAAGAGGTAGAGGTACAGCGAGAGTTTGAGAAATATTTGAAGAATGCAAGAGATTCAACTGCGGGAACAACGGAACTGCGCGGAGGGAAGGCTAAAATACACGAGAATGAACAATTTAAATTTGAGTCCGGCGGTAATTTATTCATATAGAAGAAAATGAATTTAAATAAAAATTTATAATTATTAAATCAAATAGCTTGGTTTTACATTGTTTGATTATTCAGTCAAAAATTATAATTATATTTATTTAAAATCAAAATCGAATCGATCAAAATTGGTATTGATGGGTCTAAGAACATTACGGGTCGGCCCAACACTGGGCCCAATCATTTGGCATATTGAGAGGACCAAGGCCCACAAACTCCTGCGAGGCGCATAACCCAGCAGTGGCTATGGCCAACCCAGACAAGGTTCAACCTAGAAACAAGCATTAGCCAGGCCCAGCAAACAGCAACCTGTGGCTCGGTCAATCATAGATAGCATAGGAATCTTCCAATCCAGCAGAAATAGCCTGGCAAATGCAGAGGGCACCGACATGGCAAGCACCGGCCATTGGAGGGCAAGACCAATGTTCAAAGGGGACCTCCATGCTCCCCTCCTTGTAGTAGCCCAATGAATCACCCGTCGAAATAATCTGGCAAATGTTAGCCAAGACCACCCACAGTCGCACTACCATCGCAAGACGACAACTAACAGTGCAGCCTCGACGATCACCAGGATAGACTGGTGAATCTTAGCGAGACACCTGTCATAAACTTTGGCGCCAAAATCATATCGACACTACCATTACAAATACCTCTCACTCGAGCCGGTGAAGGGGGAGGGAAAACTTCAGCTAAAGAGTATCCAAGGAGAGATGACTTCAGAGGGAACAAATCCCATTCGCAAACATCTGTCAAGAATTCCGTCTAGCTCTCAGAAGCCCTAACTCTCTCTCTCTAATTCTCCAAGCCACTCCTCGCCGATCGTACCACAGGAGTCTAACTCTCCGTTACTCTTTAAGCTGCTCCAAGTCAAGCACACTATAGAAGTCTTGTCCTTCAGCCCAAAGTTGCTTACCGCCAAGCACAATCTCTAGAGCCAGGCCATCCATTCTTGCTCTTTTCCCGTCACCCAAGCACTGCCACACTTAGCATCTGCTGTTCGTCTTTTCATACTTTGAGAAAGATTTTTAATTTGAAAATTAAAAAATAAATAAAAAATGAGTACCGTCAATCTTTTGACATCTTATTTTTTAATTGTATTACGTAAGACCCAAGTTACTAGAGATAGAGATCGAACCCCCCTTAATTTGATCCGATGCGAAAGATCAAGTGACTTTCGAATCCGTACGATAATTTGGATCCAAGAACGTATCAGGTAAATAATAATTTTAATTTTTAAATATTTTTTATTTCAAAATTTACATTTACATAAATATTTAACAATATGGTTTAGATAAAAAACATATTATTTAAATTAGAATATCATATAATTGATTTAAATATTTATATGAAAAGTTATTTATTCAGATAATTTTTTTTTTCAAAAGTTGATATTTATTTAAAATAAGAATTTATATTTATAAAAATATCATAATCTGGGCTGACCTAGTTGATTCAATTATTTCACTTGTAACTATGTCAAATAAAAAAAAAATTGAGAATATTTTTTTTATCATATTTATCTATAATACTCATTTACGTTTATCAAATACCATAAAATCATGGGCTAAATGAATCAAACGGGATAGAAGATCTAATTTTGATCAGATCATAACGATTATTTATTTTTATTAATTTCTCTTTTCTCCTATTATTTTGGTGTAGTATCATTGTTTTCTTTGTAAATTATAATTTTACCATTGATAAATTCCCATTTTGTCAAATTCTGTGGCGGTCGGGGTTTAGGCAATTGGGTTACGAGATATGTTATTCTAGAATATAAATTACTTAATTTATGGCAAAATAATAATAAAAAATTACTTCATCTGACTTGGTTCAAATTTATGTTATTCTAGAAAATAAATTACTTAATTTTATTCAAAGTCATTAAATTCATGTTGTGTTTGTAAATATTATGGTTTCCTACCACTTTACAAAGAAATTTCCTTTTTGAGAGATTAAGATTGCTTAATTGACTACAATTTAAATCATATGATAATATAGATGTTCAAATTTCACAAATATTTAATACACCTAAGAGTAATTATGTCACGAACCCGAACCCAAATATATCTAAACAAATATAATTAATTATAACCCATAAAAAATTAAAATTTCAAAACACATTAACAATGACCAAATCAAATTCTAAATTTGTATGTGATAAAACAAACATCCACATAACCCAATATAATAACTATGATCATAATAATAACTCGCACATGATCTCTTTGGATGATTCATTTGAACAAAAATAAATGTGACATACTACCCAAGCCATAAGAGAGGGACAAACCAATCATAAACATACTCAATATATATACAACATCCCAGTTGTTCCTATAAATAACCATAGGTCAATATCTGACCATTTTTCAATATCCAAAATAATACAACCAACACTATCCCGACCTAAACAAAATACTAAAACTCACCAAAATAGACAAATTGTGATCAAATCATGTTCAAATTTTTACAATGTATCCAAACTCATTAATCTAAAATGATTAAAAAATAAAAAGGTAAATCAAAATTCAGCAAGTATCTATATAATATAATAAATAATAACATCCGAAATCAGGAGGATGGTCAAATAGTACATAAAAAATGCATAAAAAATCACAAATTCGAAAGCCTGTCAGTGAAAGTTTTGAAGGTAGTTTCGTACTCAAAACATAATTCGAATCGAAATATAGTCCCATCTATATATTTTCTAGAACTAAATATAGTTAGGAGCATAATCATATAATCCAAATCGAAACAAACGAAACAAAATCATATAAGACAAATCGAACTTACATATCTAAATATACGAGACTGATTGAATCTCAATTTTGGGTAAACCTGCGAATCTCATAATAAAGCATCGATACAAATTAATGAAGAAAATACATCAAAATCAAAATTATAGACAAATCAAAGAACCAAAGATTCAAGAGACTAACTTGATAAAGGCTTACACATACTCTCGATGACCTTAAACCATATTAGTTACTATTTGGACCCATGGATAGGGCCGTCTATAAACTATCTTCTATAGATTAGGAACGAAGCCACTTTGTTTAACCAACTGAAGAGTTGAGTGTAATTATTAAATATGTCTGATATTGAAAAAGCACGTTTCGTGCTAACGTGTTTCGACCCCGTTAAATATATAGCGAAAGCAACAATAAATATTAAATATC
>JAOVVI020019414.1:0-10120 GCA_028571085.2 Nepenthes alata | reverse complement strand
TAATATAAATATGACCTACTCTATAAATAATAGTAAATGGATAACCAAATAAAGACAATAACTCATCCACATAATAAATCGACCCAACAAATTCTTAATATACAAAACCATGGCCTACGCTCGGCCGACTCCAACATCCAAGAACAATCTAAGTAAAATCTATTCATACCCGATACATGGTCGATAATATTAAAGTCCAAGATATGACACTCACCAGAGGTATACAGTGTTGCGCGAAACTCTTCATGCTACTACGATGAAGCCGACTCTCTACTCTGAAGGGGTAAAACAGAAGAATGAGCCTAATATTTAATAAGTATCATAGATAAATAAATGAGTCCAAATAATCCAGAAGGATAGTCAAATAAATAAATCCAAATCGTCGATAAATAAAAATTTCAGATCTAAAATTCAATTGTAATCTCGTACTCAAATCAAATATTCAAATCCAAAGCAAATATCTAAATCAGAAAACAGTTCTCATCAGGACGTATATATATTTAATAAAGGTGGTCTAGACCGATTCCAATATTCCGATGTCCAATCCAAGTCCAAGTCCAAGTCCAAGTCCAAGGCTCGATCAGCTAGTGATTTGGGGCAGAATTCGAAACCCAAATGATTCAACAACGTATGCAGAAGGCGAAGCAGTATCGCAATAAATTTTTCAAATGTCCGGATCAAAACATATAGTCAAATTATTTGTACGAGACATACCAAGCCCAATTATAGGCAAAATCGACGAATCTCAAATCTAAATCTAAAAATCTAAATCCAATACAAATCTATACAAAGATATAAAATCATATACCAAATTTAAGTTTTAATTATTTAAAAATTAGTTTGAAGAAGGGTTACACATAATTCCATTAATCTTAGGCCATTTCAAATACAAATTAGACGAGCATGTATGACCACCAATGTACTTTGTACTCATAGATAAAGTTCCTCATTATATTTTGCTAACCATGATTTTGGGTGTGATCCTTAAGCGTGTTAGATATATTAGGATATTGAAATATATTTTAAGGTCAAGTCAAATTATCTAAATAAAAAATGTCACTACTTTAAACATTTTCTACCGGCAAAAAGATATTTTCAATTGGTAAATATCTACCCGTCGGGAGTTGGTCAAATTATCAAATATCTAAATCCAAATGTAATGATCACAACCCAATACGTGCATCTAAAAATGTATGAACTAAAGAAGTTTTTTACAAATTTTTGTTATACATACTGATATAAATATATACAATGTTTAATAAATTTTTCAAACTTTTAGAAAAATAGTAAATCCCTAAAATCATAAAACTCATATTCAAAACCCCTAAAAATAGCAAATAAACTATACATATATGTCCAGAATAAATAGAATAGATGTAAAAAAATACATGCATATTAATAAAATCTTAAACAATAACCAAAATATATCAGAAATTAAATCAGACCAAGAATAGATGTTACAGATACTTACATCGACCTTATATTTCACAGATCTAAAAAATGGATACTCCGAGGTACCGAATCGTGCATTCCTTCCACTGCCCTACGCCACCCGCGTTGCACCCAAGCCCTCTCTCTCTCTACACAATTCTGGTCACACGCGTGCCACCACCGATTGCCGTCGACCACTGCTGCTTCACTTCCATACACCGCCACTGCGGTTGTTGGCAATAATATTGTCGGCCACTTCGATGGCTTCTCACCGAAAACCGCCACCGACCCACCACTAACGCAAACGATGACTCACACCTCGCCGACCTCACCGCACATCATCGTCATCGACCACTATTTCCCCCATCTTCTTCCTTGTGCAGCACAAATGATGCCCGATTCTCTGCTTTTCTCTCATATTTTCTTTTCCTCTTTTCCTCTCTCTCTCTCTTGCTCTGCCATTTCCAGAGCCATGCCCCAAATCCCCTACTAATATTTTCTTTTTCCTTATCTCCACAGAGTGCCCATCCCCTATCTTATCTCTAATCTTATCTTTTCTTTATCCAAATAATATTATATATATATATATATATATATCCATGGGACACCTCTCGAACGTGCAACATGTGCCCGCTACAAATTTTGATAGTCCTTTCAAAATTCTACAATATTAAATAATTTTTTTTGGAAATGTCCAATTTATTCAAAATCTTAATAAATATTAAAATATTTTCAATGAGGTCCGAGATATTACATTCTCCCCATCTTACAAAAATTTTACCTTTGAAATTTCAAGTCCATCAATCTTTGAACAATAAGAAAAATTCTCCATAATTTCTTCATCGCATTGCCAGGTTACCTCTTCAGCCAAATGATTTTCCCACAATACTTTAACTAATGGAATAACCTTATTTATCAACACTTGATCCTTCCGATCCAAAATCTAAACAGGGGCCTCAACAAATTCTCATCTATCTCTAGAGGCTCAAATTCAATCACATGGGAAGGATCGTAGACATATTTTCTTGACATAAAGACATGAAAAACGTCATGACAACCCGCTAGGTTCGGAGGAAAAGCCAATCTATAGGCTACCTCTCCGACCTGCTCCAAAATTTTAAATGGTCCAATGAACATTGGCTTCAATTTACCCTTAACTCGAAATCTCAAAATTTTTTTCCTTTGGGATACCTTCAGGAACACGTGATCACCCACTTTGAACTCCAGATCTGATCTCCTCCTGTCGACATAACTCTTTTGACAACTCTAGGCTTCACTTAACCAATCCCTAATGATTCTGCTCTTTTCCAATGAATCCTGGATGATGCAGGGACCCAACACACTACGGTCCCCAATTCCTTCCCAATTAATTAGAGATCTACATTTTTGTCCATACAAAGCCTCGAACGAAGCCATCCCAATACTTGATTGATAGCTATTGTTGTAGGCGAACTTAGCGAGAGGAAGATAACAATCCCACGAGCCTCTCATCTCCATAACTGACGCTTTTAACATATCTTTCAATAGTTGAATAGTCCTTTCAGAATGGCCGCCCGTCTGTTGATGAAAGGCTGAACTGAACTGAAGGCTGGTATCTAATTCCCTATGCAAGCTTTCCCAAAATTTTAACATAAATCTGGGATCTTGATCAGACACGATTGAAGTCGGAATACCATGCAGTTGTACAATCTCGTTCATGTACAAACGAGCCAATTTATCTTTGGAATACATCATTCGAATCGGTAAGAAATAGGTTGACTTTGTCAGTCGATCCACAATCGCCTAGATGGCATCCATGTTCTTCGTCGTCCTCAGCAATCCTGAAATAAAATCCATCGTGATGTATTCCCACTTCCAACTGGAAACTAGCAAAGGATGTAAGAGGTCTGGAGGCTTCTTATGTTTTGTCTTTACTTGCTAACACACGATACATCTAGCCATGAAAGTAATAATTTACCTTCTTATGTTCCACCACTAGAAGGTCTACTTCATATCTTGGTATATCTTATTCACACCGAGATGAATTGTGTACATCGATCTATGGGCTTCATTTAGGACTTCATCCTTCAACTCTCCAAGATCTGGTACACAGATTCGATTTCAAAAACATAAAATCTCGTCCTACTGAAAATGGAATTCTGCTCACAATTCCTGATCCAATTCTCATGCAATCTCCACTAGATATGGATCCAGCGTCTGATTCTCTTTGATCTTTTTCAAAATTTTGACTGTACTTAAAAGTATGACAGTATCATTCTTGATCTCTGGGAGTACAATTGAATTGTGTAGCTCTTCATTCCATCTAACATTTTCCATTCTTTGATCATTAGATGAGCCATGAACCCAAAAGACTTCCTACTCAAAGTGTCAGCAACAACATTTACTCTCCCTGGCTAGTACTGGATCTCACATTCATAATTTTTTAACAGGTTCATCCATCTCTGTTGTCGCATATTTAATTCATTTTGGTAGAACAAATACTTCAACCTTTTATGATTGGAATAGATCACAAACTTCTCCCTATACAGATAGTCCTCCAAACTTTTAAGGCAAAGATCATTGCTACTAACTCCAAATCATAAGTGGGATAGTTTTGCTCATAAACCTTCAACTATCTTGATCCATAAGCCACCACCCGACCACGTTGCATTAAAACACAGCCTAGACTTTTCTTGGAAGCATCACAATATACTACAAATCCTCCCGACCCATCCGGAATTGACAATACAGGTGTAGACATCAATCTTCTTTTCAACTCCTAAAAGCTTTCTTCGCAATCATCATCCAAAACAAACGTTGTTTTCTTCTTTGTTAAGTGGGTCAAAGGCATTGCAATTCTCAAGAAGATTTCAATGAACCGCCTATAATACCCTGCCAAACCCAAAAAACTTTGCACTTCAGTGACGCTTGCTGGCCTTACCCAATTTGTCACCACTTCAATCTTCTTCAGGTCAACCGACACGCCGCCTTTTGAAATGATATGATTAAAAAATGCCATACCCTCCAACTGGAATTCACACTTCTATAGTTTCACGAATAACCTCCTCTCCCTCAATGACTGCAATACAATCCTCAAGTGAGCTTCATGATCCTCTAAGCTCTTTGAATAAATGGAGATATCATCAATGAAAATTATAACGAATTGATCTAGGTATGGTTGAAAAGCTCTATTCATCAGTTCCATGAATGATACTGGTGCATTAGTCAATCCAAAAGTTATCACCAGAAATCCATAGTGACCATATCGTGTTCTGAAAGCTATCTTGGGAATATCTTCCCGCCTAATCTTTAACTGATGATACCGTGAGTGCAACTCAATCTTTGAGAAACCTTGAGCTCCTTACAGTTGATCGAACATGTCATCAATCCTCGGGAGTGATGTTTATTCTTGATTGTAATTTTATTCAACTCCCTATAATCAATACTAAACTGCATGGATCCATCCTTCTTCTTTACGTATAACACGGGAGCACCCCATGGTGACACACTTGGCCGAATGAATCCTTTATCTAACAACTCCTGCAATTGTCGCTTCAACTCTTTTAACTCAAATAGGGCCATCCTATATGGTGCACTCAATATTGGTGCAAAACCCGATACCACATTGATCGCAAACTCAATTTTTTGATCTAGAGGCAATCCAAACAATTCTTCTTGGAAAACATCCTTAAATTCCCAAACAATTGGAATATCTTCTACACCCACAGAATGTCTCCCAGATGAAACCATGTATGCCAAATAAGCTTGGCATCCGTCTTCGATTAGATGATTAGCGTACAACACTGAAATCAATCATAAAATCTTCTTATTAACCCTTCCTTGAAACTTGAAGGATTCATACCCCGAAATACAAAATAAGACTATCTTATGAAAACAGTCTACGGTAGTATAATAACACGCCAACCAATCCATTCTCAAAATTACATCAAAATTTGACATATCTAGCAGAATTAGAAATCAATTCTGAAACCTCCTTATTAACCCTTCCTTGAAACTCGAAAGATTCATACATCGAAAAACAAAGTAGGTCTATCTTATGAAAATAGTCTACGATAGCGTAATAACACGCCAACCATCTATTCCCAAAGTCACATCAAAATTTGACATATCTAGCGGAATTATATCTTCCAATAATTCATGGCCATCGACTCAAACTAAACACCGAGGGTACATAATATCGGCCAAAAGAGACTTACCCACTAGGGTAGACACTATTAATGTAAAGTCTAAATATTGGGATGGCACATACAAACTATGCATAAATTGATGGGATACAAAAGAATGTGTAGCTCCTGAATCAATCAAAATATGCACAATAGAGTTAAAAATCTAATGATTACCTTCTATAACAGAGAGATTGGCCTTAGCATCTCGAGCTAAAGTTGCGAAGGCTCTGCCTAGAACTATTGGCCTCTTTTCTGGATGCTTAGGATTTGGACAATCTTTAAATAAATGGCCCGCCTCACCACAGTTGAAGTAAGCTCCACTCTGACGATAGTAGACTCGACCGGCGTGATTCTTTTCACAGAACTCATAGGCAGACTTTATGAACAAGTACTTTGGGGAAGAAACCTTCTCTTCAACAACTTTCCCTTTATCTTTACTTGCTTTGTCCTTATCTTTACTTTCTGATATCAGGTGAGAAATCCAACAGAAAACTCCCCCTTTTGAGCTCTAGCCTTGTTGTTTTGACTTATTCTAAAGATACTTTCCCCAAAGCTCTTCTTGTTCGAGCAATAAGGCCCGATCTAGAGCTTCTTGATAAGACTACAATCTGAATGGCACTAATTCCTTACAAATTGTGTCCCGTAACCCTTGAACAAACTTCTGGGTTCTCACAGTCTCATTAGCAATCAAATGGGGAGCAAACTGGGAGAGCTCCGTAAATTAGGAATCGTATTCCGTTACAATCTTGTCTCCTTGTCGAAGCTGGCCAAACTCGGCTCCTTTAATTTCTCAAATACTAGATGGGAAAAATCGATCTAAAAATGCTTCCCGAAAAATCTCCCATTCAATTTCCACATTGTCCTGGCCCAGAACACGGCATCATCCGGAGTCCCACCATCTTATGGCCTCGCCATCCAATCTGTAAGCGATAAATCTTACTTTATCTTCTTTAGGGCAGTCAATAATATCAAATACCCTTTCCAACTTCTTTATCCAGTTTTCTACTTTGATCGGGTCAGACTCTCCCAAAAACTCTGAAATGTGCTTGTTTCTAAAATGATAGTATGGTGTTCAGCTCTGACCTTTCTCAACGATTCTTCTCAATGCCGCCATGTCTTGATCCTACAGTTGGATCATCTGGTCTATCATATTTCGCATGGTAGTATAGTTGTCTCCACGACTCGAGACTAATCACTTGGCTCTTGCCTCTACACAGCTTGCCACTGACCTTCTACTCTTGACCTCATCTCGGCTCGTCGTCGATCTTCTACTCCTATGATCTTCCATACTTAAATATGATCTCCTAAGATCTTTAAAGCCTTACATAATATCCACCTATAATATAAAGATTTAGTCAACAATCTTTTCAAAATTAACGCAAAACACTTCCCGGTATAACTTTTCTTTGATATCACTTCTATCACAAACTCGAACCAAACAAATTAATTAAATAATTAAATATGCTTCAATTATTATTCTTATAATTTTCAAACTCGGGTGTGACGATAAAATATACAAAAATTTTATAATCCACATAGGACATTATCAGATATATAAATATCACCTGCTCTACAAATAGTCGTAATGGGACAACCAAATAAAGATAATGACTCATCCACATAAGAAATTGACCCAATAAATTCTTAATATACAAAACCATGGCATACGCTCGGCTGACTCCAATATCCCAGAACAATCCAAGCAAAATCTATTTATACTCGATACATAATCGATAATATCAAAGTCCAAGATATGACACTCACCAAAGGTATACAGTGCTGCACTGAAACTCTTCCTTCTACTACAATGAAGTCGAGCCTCTACTATGAAGGGATAAAATAAAAGAATGAGCCTAATACTCAATAAGTTTCATAGATAAATAAATGAGTCCAAATAATCCAGTAGGACGGTCAAATAGATAAATCTAAATTATCGATAAATAAAAATTTCAGATCTAAATCTAATGGTAGTCTCACACTCAAATTTAATATTCAAATCTAAAGAAAATATCCAAATTAGAAAATAGTCATCATCAGGACTTATATATAATTAATAGATGTGATTCAAACCGATTCTAATACACCGATGTCCAATCCAAGTTTAAGTCCAAGTCTAAGACCCAATCAGCTTGTGATTTGAGACAAAATTTAATAGTCGAATAATCCAATAGCGTGTGCAGAAGTCGAAATAGTATCGCGATAAATTTTTTAAAGGTCTAGATCAAAACATATAGTTAAATGATTTATATGAGACATACCAAGTCCAATTATAGGTAAAATTAGCAAATCTCAAATCCAAATTTAAAAATTCAAGTATAATATAAATCTATATAGAGATACAAAATCATGCACCAAATTTAAGTTTTGATTATTTAAAGATCAGTTTGAGGAAGGGTTACACATAATTTCGATAACTTTAGGCCAAATCAAATATAAATTAGGCTAACATGTATGGCAATCCATATACTCTATATCGATAGATAAGGTTGCTCATTATATTTTACCACCCGCGACTTTGGGTGTAATTCTCAAACTTGTCAGATATATTAGGATATTCGAATATATTCTAAGGTCAAGTCAAATTATTCAAATGGGAAGGGTCACTACTTCATACCTTTCCTGTAGCAAAAAGAGATTTTTAATTAACAAATATCTTTCCATCAGGAGCTAACCAGATTATCCAATATCCAAATCCAAATATAGTGACCATAACCTGGTACGTGCATGTAAAAATATATAGTTTATGCAAGTTTTATATATATTTTTGTTACACATACTGATATAAATATACACAGTATTCAATAAAATTTTTTAACTTTTAGAAAAATAGTAAATTTCTAAAATCATAAAACCCATATCCAAAACCCCCAAAATCAGCCAATGAACTATACATATATGCCCAAAATAAACAGAATGGGTGTACAAAAATATTACATGTTAAAAAAAATTTTAAAAGTATCCAGAATATATCAGAAATTAAATCAGATTAAGAATAGGGGTTACAGATACTTATCTCGATCTTATATTCCGTAAATCTAAAAAATAGATGCTCTGAGGTACCGAATTGCTCACTCCTTCCACTGCCCTGCACCACCCGTGTCGCACCTGATCCATCTTTCTCTACGTAGTTCTGCCGCACAGCCAGAGCTAACTCACAGCCGTCACTGGTCACCGGCGTGCCACCACCGCTGCTTCACATCTGTACACCGTCGCTACGGTAGCTGCCGACAGCACCATTGACTACTTCGATGGCTTCTCACTGAACACCACCATTGACCCGCCACTGACCCACCACTAGCCGCCGACGATGACTCGCACCTCGCCGACCTCACCGCACATTGCCGTCGCTGACCACCGTTTCCCCTTCTTATTCATTGCGCAGCACAACTGGCACCCGATTCCCTGCTTCTCTCTCCTCTTTTCCTTTCCTCTTTTCCTCTCTCTCTTTCTCCTGCTCTGCCGTTTCTAGAGTCGTGCCCCTAATCCCGTTGCAATATTTCCTTTTTCCTTATCTACAAACAGCGTCCATCTACTATCTTATCTCTAATCTTATCTTTTTTTTAACCAAATAATATTATATATATATATATATATCTATCTATCTATATATCGGATACCCCTTGAACGCGCAACAAGCGCCAGCCATAAATTTTGATATTCTTTTTAAGATTTCACAATATTAAATAATTTTTTTTGAAATGTCTAATTTATCTGAAATTTTAATAAATATTAAAATATTTTCAATGAGATCTAGGATACTATAGGCCCACTCAAACTTCCTGTTCCGATTTTAGGAACAGGAATTGCCACTAATGCATGTCAATATTCGGTGTCTCTCATTATAGTATCTCTTAATATCATTTCATATACTGGTCATACGACTATAAGTATCCCTATAAGAGTTAAACTACAATTCATCCTATAAGAATTAAACTACAATCTATTATGACATAAATTAGATATTGAATGATCATAAACTACATCACAATTCCATGGGTTTTATATTCCTTGATATTGTGTTGCTTTCAATAGTCTCTTTTGCCCAGATATGGGTTTATCTATGACTCTTATTAGATATGTAGATTCACAATTATCAAGATATTTTTAACCTCTTATTAGATCTGAGTGGATTTTTGGGTTTTATGAGATTTTTAAAACTTATATCATATTTTAACCATATTATGAAAAAGTCCTAAAATTATTGAGTAGTTAGTCTTGCATGTCTCTCTTTATGTAAAACTTTCATTAAAAAACTCTAGAACCAAGTTAAAGTTGAATTATTTATTTTTCTAAAGTTGAAAATTTGTTCACTTGTGGAGTTTTTTCTTTTATCTAAATAATAATCGTTGTAAATATCTGATAGAATATATTTAGATATATTCTTATATATTAATTTGTGATCAAATATCATTACCAAATATCTAAGAGTTTAAAAAGTGACATTTGTCTCTATCTATAAGATAGAATATGTATTCAATTCACTCATGAGATTTGGATAATAGTGTATGGCTTGAACTATGGGA
>JAOVVI020019413.1:0-10120 GCA_028571085.2 Nepenthes alata | reverse complement strand
GACGGCCAACTAATCCAATCAACGACCTTCACAGCCAGTTCTCCAGATCTTGACTTTAAAGCCAACGACTGCAAGCAGAATGATCAACAGACCAAGAGACATTGCCAGTTTCCTCACCAGGTCACCTCAAGCAGGTAACCCAGCCACACACGTCTCATCTGAAACATGCTAGAGGTCAGAATCCCAAACCATCGGCATGGGGGGCTAGTGATGGGTACGCCAGTGATGGCTGGCCTAAGAGAGAGAAACGGCTCAAATCCACAGCAGCCCATTTGCACCTGGACGATCAACGATATTCGTTGATCGAACGAAAAGTTAATGAGCCAGTAAAAGTCCAAGAGCAGGACGGACAACTTGGTCCAAAGACGATCAATGCTTCCATTGACCGAGAGCATGACCAGCTGATCGGTTGATGACCAGGCCTCAAGTGGGCCAAGCCCAGTTGGGCCCACTTATCCGTCCTCGATCAGCGACGTTCTTCTCCCTTGATTTTGCGCTCTCCGCAAAAAGCAACTTCCATTGTAACGGTTATTCCCCAGAATCAGAGCGCATCCCTAAAGAAAGATGCGAGAATCTTTTTCCTGTCTGCTGAAAACCCTAGCGGTTACAGAACGCAAAAGAAAAGCAATCAATCCAGCAACTGTTACTGCAATAAATCCACGCCAAAAAAGACAATAGAGCACGAGAATTAAGCCATTCTACACAAGGAAAGTAACCCAACAAGTTGCTATAAAAGGCCATGGAGTTCTCACTCCAAGACACGCTCTCACCTACTAGCAAAAAGCTTTCTATTGCTAAACTCTCACGCTTTCGACATCATAACGCTTTCTCTCTCTTTGCTAGTACGTTCACAGTAAACACAGTACTTAGAATTTTCGCTCCTCACGAGCAACCTAAAGCCTCTCAGCTAATGAGAGCACCCCCGTCACAAGCACTCTCTGCATTCTCATTGCATCTCTTTACTTACACCTTAATTAGAAGGCTATTTACTGACTTGAACGTCGGAGTGTTTTCGGTGGGACAAACTCCCGCCGTTACCTGACCTCTTGTTCGCAGTTATGGTGTGCAGGATTCAGATTCACTGAACGGTGCAGGACCCGTATGAATGACTTGATCCGAATCTGTTCGAATTTGGATCCAGGACGCATCAAGAGAAACAGCCGCACTCGAGAAGAATGAAACTTGATTCAACTCTGGCTCGTTTGCACTACTATCAACAGCTATATCCAAAAACTACTAGGATGTGACAAAATTAATGTGAAGCCAAAGTGCAGAAGGTATTCCCCTTTTGTGGCAAATAAAATGAGACATCGCCTAATCACTCTTTATATTACCAAGGTTTTCCTATGCATAAAAAGCAATACTAATAAATGCATACAAATTTAAGAACACATCAAAGTCCTAGAGTTACAACTTGATTTATTTTTATTGCTTTCAGAAGAACGTTGAGAAAAAGGAGACTCAATCCACATAATTAAAATCCCACCTCTTGCTTGAAAGATAGGGCTTATCCAGACAATAAGGTCAGTACTACCTCAGATTTGTTTGGCATCCATGGCACCGATGAAATGTACTAACCTCACCAGAATTTTGCAACTTTATATCCTAACCTCATGACGTAGAGGTAACAATGTACATACTATATAAAAAACCAAAGGAACAGACCACATTTAAAGTGATATGATCTGGAATTTGTCTAGACATCAACAATTTGTCTTGTCGTTTCTAATAATTGTTGGTTTGCCCCACTAGCTCTTTGGTGAAAGGAAATCCAAGCAATGGAAAAGGCTGTGAAAACGGATATGGAAATGGAAATAGAGGATTAGATGGTCAATCCATGATGGTTTAATACACCCCATCTTGTTCATTCCCATTCACTTATTTACATATCCAGATCTTCAGTTGGCATGGAAATGAGAGGTTTGCTTTCCCATTTCCATTACAAAGATATGATGTCAACCTATTTATATACCTCGAATTCTGCCGTGCTAAATTAACCTTAACTGTATGCATGCTCTCGGTGCAAGCATACATTGGTTTCTACCCCATCGTCAACAAATGAACCAAGGCTACGTTTGTTTGGTCTTAGTCCACCATATAAAAGGTAATAAAAATTACAAGGTGACTGCTTATTACCATATTTTGTTGCCACGATACATGAAATTGTCACTACAAATGAATTGTTTATTACCCCACTAGAACAAATGTTTTTCCCTCCCTCCTATGGATGTAATTGTCATTACACAGCCTTCTATCTGCATTATATCCTTCATTCCATTACGCATATAACCGCCTTTGATTGAACTTCGGTTTATTACAAGCCAAATGGCCAAGACGTAGCCAACACGAATCGACTAACAGAACGCAAAAAAAAACAAAAAAAAAGAAAAGAAAAAGAGTATCCGTATATACGAAAAAGCAATTTCAGATTATTCAAACTCCAAAATCTAGAACAAAAGCCAAAATAAAATAAAACTATAACAGATAGTTGTAGCAGTAACTAGAGGGGAGAGTGTGAGTGAGAGAGAGAGTGACCTGGAGCGAGTTAACAGCACCGCGATGGGGTGAGACGATCTCTTTGAAATTGGAGAGATGAAGGGAGGAGATGCGACTGGATCGAATGCGACTGGAAAAGGAATTAGGGCGTAAGTTACCAGCTTCTCTATTTCGAATCTCTCTCCACATTTTCGGCACATCTTTGACGGGAAAACTCACGTTTCCTCCCACTGCCTCGAGCTCGGATTCTGCTTGAGATTCACGATTGCTGGCAATTTTCAACCGAAAAAACGAAGATCGGAAGGCGTCGAATAACTCCCGCTAGAAATATCTTACAAAAATCTCTCCCTGTCCTCCTGCGGATTCTCCTCCTCCCTCTCACTGTGACTACTGTTGGACCATGGCGCGGGTTATCGGTTCAGCTCAACTATTGTGGCCTCCACAATCGATCAATATTTGCAGAAATTTGACGTCATCCGAGAGTTGAGAAGCATGGCGCAAAACATGATATATATGTATAAAGAACATCAATTACTACCTCATTGAAACCAATTTTGGCTATATGACGTGTTTCAAAATCTGATTTTTAAAATTTGACTTCTTTCGGGTTGCTAATCGTGTTTCAAAATTTGATTTCTTCAAGGCTGCTCGGTAATATAACTAAGTTTTAAAATCCGACATCTTCTGGGTCGCTTGGTGATATAATCGAGTTTCAAAATCCGACATTTTATGGGCCACTCGGTGATATAATCGAGTTTCAAAATCTGATCTTTTATGTGCCACTCGATAATATAATCGAGTTTCAAACTCTTCTGAGCCACTCGATGATGTAATAGAGTTTAAAAATTTGACATCTTCTGGGTCGCTTTGTGATATAATCGAGTTTTAAAATTTAACCTCTTTTAAACTGCTCGGTGATGTAACCGAATTTTAAAATTCGACCTTTTCTTGGCCACTCGGTGATGTAACCGAGTTTCAAAATTTGACATCTTCTGAGTTGCTCGGTGTTATAACCGAGTTTTGATAACAGGTGAATAAAAATTTACCCAACTTAGGGACAGTCTAAGTCGCTCGAAAATATGCGATAATATGCAAGCACTCGTATGAACAGATAAAATAATTATACTATTAATTAAATATAATTCAAGCAAATAGTGTGATGCATATAAAACTCACATGGATTCGACTTGGAATCTTTGTTGGTGTTCGAGGCCTCGAGAGCATTAGTTCTACGATTAATGCTTTACTCGTCAGATTTCTGCCAAATTGGGCCTTATTTGTTGTCGACATCATCTACAGGGTACTTGATAACCCCTTTCGATCCTAAAGGGATTGGCTCTATGTCTTATGTGTGAAGCCTCTACCATACAATCAGCCGTGGCAATCAGCACCAAGGTGTGCTCGACGATTCTGGTGCTTCTCGGTGATTCCTGCATCTGAGGCCATTGAGCTTGATGACAAAGAAGAGATAGAGGCCGAGGGAACCATAAAAGTGACTGATGCACATGCTAAGACTGAGCCCCTTGTGTTTGAGTACCAAGAGGAGGTTTTGACCGAAGGGCCTGTGGAAGTGGCCGACGTGCCAGTTGGCTCAAGCTTGGCAGCCCGATTAGGCAGAACGGCGCTGACAATCCTTGGGCAGAATGACGCTGACGGTCCTTGGACAAAAGGAAGAACATTGTGGTCAGGCGGCATTTCCTCTCTATTGTTGTCATTGGACAAATTTCGGATGTTTGACTAAATGAGTTGTGACGAATTAGATTAGGCGCCGGAGTGGACGCGGCCGAGCTGGTTGAATCTGGTCCCACAGTGGGCTGCGGCCAAGTTGGCCGATTCTGGCACTAGACGGGGTTGCAGCCGGACTGACAATTCTGGACTAGCAAATTTTGGAGCCGGATGGGTTGAAGAACCAAGCTGGGCTGCGGTCCTAGTGCCGAACTGGAGGATTTTGGACACTCGATTGCATACTAGATGCTTGATTATCCAAACCGGCAAAATGGATGCTAGATGCCGAACTAAATCATAGATCAATCAAACTAGCTGAATTCTGTAGTGAATGCCGAATATAAGATTGAATGCCGGCATGAATCAAACTGGTTAAATACCATAATGGATCACTAGATTGAATTCTGAAATGGAGTGCTGTATCGAATTCTAAAATGAAGCAAACTAGCTAAATACCGGATTGGACTGCTCGATCGAATTTCAAAATGAATGCTGAACTGGATTCCGGCCTGGATGCTGGTTGTCGGTTTGGATTCCTGATTAATTAAACCAGGATGCCGAACTGGGTTGTTTTTGGCGCCGGTTTGGATGCCTGATTAGCAAATCGGCTGGTTGTTTTTACGTCGGTCTGGATGCCTGATTAGCAACCCAGGTAGAGTGGTTTGGATGCCAGAGTGGTTGCTTTATTAACCAAGCCGGCAAAATGAATGGTGGAAGCCGGAGTGAGCTGCTTCTAGTGCTGGTTTGGCTGCTGGTTATCCAAACTGGCAAAATATACGTTGGATGCCGAAGTAGACTTCAGCGGGAGTGGATTTGAGCCAGCTTGCTGAGGAACGGAGTGCCGGAGTGAAACTGGATAGGTTGAGTGAGAGAGGAAGCGCCGGAATAAATATGGACTGGCTGCATGAGAGAGGAAGCGTTGGATTGAATCTGGACCAGCTGTATGAGAGAGGATATGCCAGAATGAATTTGGACCGACTGTGCGAGAGAGGAAGCGTCGGAGTGAATCTAGACCGATTGTGTGAGAGGGGAAGTGCCAGAGTGAATCTGGACCGGTTGTGTGAGAGAGGATGTGCCAGAGTGAATTTGGACCTGCTGTATGAGAGAGGAAGCGCCAGAGTGAATTTGAACCGGTTGTGTGAGAAAGGATGCGCTGAAGTGAATCTGGACCTACTGTGTGTGAGAGGAAGCGCTGGAGTGAATCTGGACCAGCTCGATTTGTTGATTTTCCTCCGATAATGGTGGCGATGGGTTCTCACATCTCACGTTTTCCTTCCTTCCCTTCACACCATAGCGTAAATCTGAGGGGGAAACATGGAGAGAGCTTCACCGGCCTCTGATCTGCACGATGTCTCCTCGGGCGATGGCGGTCGCCGCCGCATTGTGCTTCACCCTTTCTCTTTTAGTTTTCCTCTTCCTCCCCTCTTTCTTTCTCTATGCTACCCGACACCCCTTTTTTTTTGCCTCACTAGCTAGTTCCTTTTTATAATAATAATTATTATTATTTATAATATTATTATATTTTAATATTATATTAGTGACAGGAATGCCTTTTGTTAGGCATTCCGTCCGACACCTTTCTCTGCCCTCCCCAAACATTATGGGGCTTTTTGGTTGGCCGCCTCACTACAAGGTCAGCCATGGCCATCGGCACAATTTATGAGCTCGGTGGATCTGGCCCCCACGGCCACAAATGTGAAGCTCAGAGGCAAGGTTGCTCACCATGAGGTTAGCCATGGCGATCGACCGACTCAGTGGGTCTGGCGCCCATGGCCTTAGATGCAAAGTTCAGATGTGAGACCCCTCAACGTGAGATCAGCCATGGTGGTCAGGCTGGGCGAATTTGGCATCGGCGACCTCAGATACGAAGTTCAGTTGTGAGGATTGTGGCCGCGGCCTCAGATATGAAATTTAGATGTGAGACCCCTCACGATCAGCCATGGCGGTCAGGCTCAGCGGATCTGGCGTCTGCAGCCTCAGATGCGAAGGTTATGCCTGCGGCCTCAGATGCGAAGTTCAACTTGTTGGCCGGAAGGAGGACGACTTACCGTCACAGGCACAAATAGATCAAAGAAAAGGAATCGAAGCTAGAATAATGACAATCAATTTTACGTGAAAAACCCTTATGAATCAAGGAAAAAACATGGGACGTTGAATCCGAAAAAATTTACTATGTATGAGATGGAGATTACAAAACAGTAAGGCGAAAATACACACACAGATGGGCCTTCTTCCTCTCATCTGTTTTCTTCTTACTCTCACACACACACTCACACTTTGCTTAGCTCTCTTCTGCTTACAACACTCAGTGTACCACCACACCTCTAACTGGCCTACTTATATACATATATATAAGAATATACAAAAGGCCTTGGCAGCAGCTGGACCACTACGACTTGCTTTATGATTGGTGCACGATTTCTAAGAAGCATGTGTCAGCTCAGCAGTAGATAGCGCATGCTTGCAGCAGCAGAAGACAGATCTGTTGCCTTGAATTTTTAAGATTACCTAAACATGCAGGTCAACCTACTCCCTTTTAGAC
The DNA here is from genome assembly GCA_028571085.2 of Nepenthes alata. Taxonomy (NCBI): domain Eukaryota; kingdom Viridiplantae; phylum Streptophyta; class Magnoliopsida; order Caryophyllales; family Nepenthaceae; genus Nepenthes; species Nepenthes alata. The sequence continues at coordinate 3,357 of JAOVVI020019413.1, read as the reverse complement.
AAAATATGTGCTCTGTGTTTTCATAATAAGTCGGTCAACCTAATTGACCGTCTTCATATTTAGACCGGTCAACATCATGTTGACCGTCTTCATACTTGTCTTGAGAAACCTTAGCAATGACGGTTAACTTGATCCTTCAGATGGTCAACTATATTGACCGTCCGTTGACCGTTCATCCGGTCAACATTGTTGACCGAAACTTCTTCACGGGAGAGATTTCCAACAAATTTCCCCTCTCGATCATGAGGAAGTTAACTCTGTTAGCCCGGCCATCTTACAGCATGCCTCATTCTTCCCTTTTGGTAGAATCTTTATCATCATGTCTGCCCCGTTTTCTTCCGTACTCACTTTGTCCAATGACAGTAGACCTTCTTCCAGCACCTCTCGCACCCAATGATATCGAGTATTAATGTGCTTTGATCTGGAATGAAAAGAAGAGTTCTTATTTAGATGAATGTCACTCTGGTTGTCACAAAGTACCACATATCTCTCCTATTTGATGCCTAACTCTAGGACGAACTCCTTCATCCACAACATCTCGTTGCAGGCCTCTATGATTGCAATATATTCGATTTTAATTGTGGATAGAGCTACACACTTTTATAGCTTGGATTGCCAAGAAACTGTACCGTCCGTAAATTTTACCAAGTAACCCGATGTGGATTTACGTGTGTCAACATCTCCGGTCATATCAGCGTCTGAGTATTCCACCAACTGCGGTTTGTCACTTCCAAGACACAAGCATCTCTTAGAAATTTTTTGAATATATCTTATGATCTATTTCATCACAGACCAATGCTCCTTTCCCAGATTGGACAGAAACCGGCTAACTGTCCCAACGACATGAGCTATGTCTGATTTGGTGCAGACCACGACATACATCAAGCTTCCCACAGCTGATGAGTAGGAAATGCCTTTCATGTATTTCTTCTCATCATCCGAAGTCGGGCATTGACGAGTACTCAGCCTGTAGTGGTTCGCCAACGGTGTACTCACAGGCTTTAATTTTTCCATGTTGAATCGTTGGAGCACTTTTTTAAGATAGTTCTCTTGAGACAACCACAACTTCCTTGCCTTTCGATCGCGTAGGATTCTAACTCCTAGAATTTGCTTAGCTGATCTAAGGTCCTTCATGGAAAATGACCGTCCAAACTGCTCCTTCAGCTTCTTTACCCGGTCTCTGTTGCATCCGACGATCAGCATATCGTCTACGTATAGAAGAAGAATAATCAAATCATCATCCGAGAATTTATGTACAAATACGCAATGGTCACGAGTTATCCGCCGGTACCCTTGACTGGTCATTACTGACTCAAATTTCTTGTACCATTACCTAGGAGCTTACTTTAATCCGCACAGACTTTTTCTTAGACGACAAACAAGTTTCTCCTTTCCTTTGGCTTTGAACCCCTCCGATTATTCCATGTAGATCTCGTCCTCAAGCTCACCATGGAGGAATACAGTACGGACGTCCATCTGTTCTACCTCTAGGTCCTGGACGGCGGCCAGGCCTAGTACAACCCGAACGGAAGATATTTTTACAATTGAGGCAAAGATTTCATCAAAATCGATCCCTTCTATTGACTGAAGCCCTTCACTACCAACCGTGCATTATACTTAGGCTTCTTGGTGTTCTCATCCGCCTTCAAACGAAAGACCCATTTGTTCTTGAGGGCCTTCTTTCCCTTAGAAAGTTTAACCAAGTCGAAGGTGTGATTTTCATGAAGGGAGCTCATCTTCTCATTCATGGCTTCCAGCCAATCCTCTTTGCTATCGTCCTTCATAGCCTCTTCATAGTCCTCAGGCTCGTCGGCATCAGTAAGTATGACATATTCATTTGGCGACAGACGGCCGGACGATCATCTGTTACGTGAGGACCATCTAACAGGGATATTCCCTGCCGGTTGAGGTATGACTCCATCAATGGAGTCATTCGGAGCCATGACCTCCCCTTCATTATCCTTAACTGTCTCCTGACCAGGATCCTCTCCTTCCAATGATGTCGGACGGACAGCTTTAGCGCTTGCTTGGTTCATTTGCTCATCATCACACTTGGCCTTCCTGCCAATGTCTTCAATTGTCTCATTTTCAACGAAAGTTACGTCCCTAGATCAGAAGAATTTTTTAGCAGCTGGATCATAGAACCAGTAGCCCAGTTCATCTTTCCCGTAGCCCAGAAAGACACACTACGTCGTCTTTGGCTCCAGCTTTATCCTTTCGTCTCTTGGGATATGCACGAATGCTTTGCATCCAAACACTCGTAAATGATCATAGGATGGCTCCTTATCCGTCCATATCTTCTCCGCTACTTCACCCATCAGAGGTTTACTGTGTGACCTATTGATAATGTAGGCCGCCATCTGGAGTGCTTCTGCCCAGAACGAAGCATGAAGGTTTGCTTCAGAGAGCATGCAGTTTACTCTCTCTAAGAGCGTACGATTCATCAGTTCTGCCACTCCATTCAACTGTGGAGTCTTTGGTGGTGTTCTTTGGTACCTAATACCATGTGACCGACAGTAGGTATCAAAAGGCCCCGGGTATTCGCCGCCGTTGTCACTACGGACGGCCTTCAGCTTCTTCCCCATCTCACACTCCACAAGAGCATGGAACTAATCAAAGGTACCAAGAACCTAATCCTTGGTCTTCAGTGGGTAGACTCACAACCTTCTTGAACAGTCATCAATGAAAAAAATAAAATATTGGGCTCTACCGAAAGACTTTTCTCTGAATGGTCCACACACGTCTGTGTGAACAAGTTCTAGGAGCTCCACCTTTGGACCGGACGAGTCTCCATGAAATGAGACTCTCCTTTGCTTGCCGGCCATGCAATGAGGACACATCTTTGGATCTTCCTCCTTTGCTCCAGTGATCAGGCCTTTCCTGGCCAAGTAGGACAGCCCTACATCACTGATGTGGCCTAGCCTTTTGTGCCACAGATCTACTGTCTCAGTGCTGGTTGTTGCGTTCACATCTCCAGTCACTGCATAGGCTTTCATCACATATAGGCCGGAGGCCTTCTTTCCTCTTGCTACAACAAGAGACCCTCTTGTTAGTTTCCACTCGTCTTCACAGAAGGTGTTGCAATAACCTTCATCATCCAAGCGACCGGCTGAGATGACATTCAGCCAAATGTCAAGGACATGACACACGTCCTTCAACATCAGCTTCGTCCCGTTATTTGAGACCAGGGCGACATCTCCCCTGCCTACGACCGGAGATGTTCATTCATTCCCAATCCTTATTACTCCAAAGTCTCCTGGAGTATAGGATGTGAATAGCCGCCTTCTGGACGTGACGTGTAAGGTGGCACCGGAGTCGATCACCCAGCCGGACTCCTCGTCCGTCACATTTGCCACG
>JAOVVI020019412.1:0-10120 GCA_028571085.2 Nepenthes alata | reverse complement strand
TTATTATCTCCCTTACGATATTTATTGAGCAGATTATATTTATTTTGTCCAGACAGTTATCCGATAAGGTCCTATGTAGATTTTGATTTGTCGGGTCCTATTTACTTAGATTGTCACACCTGGATTTTTGCTACTTAGTATTATTTGTTGAATTTAATTGGGATATTAAATTTTAACCTAAAATTATCGAGATTATGTGTAACCCTTTCTCAAACTAGTTTTTAAATAATTAGAACACATATTTGGTGCATAATTTGTATTTCTCTATTGATTTATGTTGGATTTTGATTTGGACTTTGATTTTGGATTTGGATTTGAGATTTGCTAATTTTGCATTCAATTGGGCCTTAATATGTCTCGTACGACGATTTTGATTTTATATTTTGATTCAAACATTTGAAATATTTTTTATAATATTGTTTTGGCTTCTACGCACACTATTGGATCATCTCACTATTAAATTTTGTCCTTGAACACAAGTTGATCAGGTCTTGGATTTGGACTTGAATTTGGACTTAGACTCGGACTCGGATTGGACTCAAATTGGACATCAGCTTTGAAATTGGTCTGAATTACCTCTATTTTGTTTACATATATATCAATATATATGAGTCCCGATGAGGACTTTTTAAATTTTGAATATTTGTTTTGAATTTAGATATTTGCTTTGAGTACAAGACTATCATTGAATTTTGGGTTTTAGATCTTGAATTTCTATTGGATTTATTTTATCGACAATTTAGATTTATTATATTATTTGGTTAGATTTTATCAATTATATCATTTTCTCTAATTTATTGGACTTTTTTTATTTAACTATAATATTTATTGAGTACTTGGCTCACGTTTTCTATTTTACCCCTTCAGAGTAGAAGATTCGAATACATTACAGAAGTATGAACATGATCTGTCAGCCATTCATTCGATTTGGTGAGTTTGGGTTTTAATATAACTTAAATTAGTAGTTGATGTGATTAAATTATAGAATTGACCGGGTATAGGCCCATGGTTATATTTCGGGAGTAGTTCAAATGTTATGTCATGTTATGTCTGATTATAATTTTGATCGATTTATTATCTCCCTTACGATATTTATTGAGCAGATTATATTTATTTTGTCCAGACAGTTATCCGATAAGGTCCTATGTGGATTTTAATTTGTCGGGTCCTATTTACTTATATTGTCACACCTGGATTTTTGCTACTTAGTATTATTTGTTGAATTTAATTGGGATATTAAATTTTAAAAATTTTAATTATTTATTTAATTAACCTGTTTGGTCCGAGTTCACGACACGTGGTCTTGACGATGAAATCCACCAAGGACTGCCCCATGATGGTTGGCCTAGGCTGAAATTCAATGTCGAACTATACCAACTCGATGGCTCACTTAACCAGCTGTCCGAAAACGTCAGGTTTCTAGAGAATACCCTTCAATAGCAAGTTGATTAGGACCACGCGATGAGCCTAGAAGTACAGTCTTGGTTTGCGGGCTGAGAAGACAAGTGCCAAAGACAGCTTTTCAACGTACGGGTAGCGTGTCTCTACGCCGGTCAACATCTTGCTCACATAGTAAACTGGCCACTGAGAGTCAAAGTCTTGATGAATAAGAACGGAGCTAAGAGCCACTTTTGACACCGCCAAGTAGAGGTATAACTCTTCTCCGTCTCTACGTGACGTTAGCAATGGCAGACAATCCAAGTACTGCTTCAACTCATCAAAGGCTGCCTGGCACTCTACAATCCACTGGAAGCCATTTGCTTTAGTCCCCCTCAGAGCCTTAAAGAAAAGTTAATACTTGTCCCTTAACTTTGTCAAAAAATGGGACAAGACTATCAGTTCTCCGGTTAGCCTCTGGACTTCCTTGATGCTCCGTGAGGGTTTTGATCTTCTCTGAGTTTGCTTCAATCCCACGTTGAGAAACGATGAAACCCAGGAACTTCTCTGAGGATATTCCAAAGACGCACTTTGAAGAATTTAACTTTATCTGGTGCGTGCGGAGTATCTCGAAGGATTTAGCCAGATCACGAATATGGTCACTGGTGGTCTTACTCTTAACGAGTATGCCGTCAATGTACACCTCCATATTGTGGCCGATCTACTTCTCGAACATCTTGTTCACAAGCCTTTACTAGGTAGCACCTGCGTTCTTCAGACTGAAAGGCATGACCCTATAACAATAGGTGCTTTGGTCGGTCTTGAATGAGGTATGTTCTTTATTCTCAGAGCTCATCCAGATTTGGTTGTATCTCAAGTATGTGTCCATAAAGCTCAGTAACTCGTATCCAGAAGTCGAGTCCACTAACAAGTCGATCATGGGTGAAGGGAAGCTGTCTTTTGGGTAGGCTTTGTTGACTTCCTGAAGTCAACACACATCCGCCATTTTCCATTACATTTTTAATCAGGACGACGTTGGAGAGCCAATTTGGGTACTGGACTTCTCTGATGAAGCCGACGTCCAAAAACTTCTTTACTTCTTCCCAGATGGTGACGAGTTTCTCCACTAAATGGTTCCTCCGCTTTTGTCTAATGGGCTTATGGTTAGGATCGAGGCCCAACTTGTGGACCATTACTCCAACCGGGATTCCAAGCATGTCAGCTAGTATCCACATGAAGACAACAACATTCTATCTCAAGAATGCTATCAACTCGTCACGTAGTGGTCCGGTGAATGAGCCCTCAATTTTCACACATCTCTCCGGGTCCTCCAAATTTAGTGGTACTAGGTTGGTTGCTTCGTCGGGTTGCGCCTGCTGCAAGGTTGTCCCGCCTCGGTGGTCCAGCTCCCTTGTAGGTCGTCCACAACTATTTTTGCACAATCTGGGACATATAATATGTCCGCATAGTCACTTCATCAGCACTTGGCCGATACCGCATACTGTTAGAAATTTTATTTTTAAATACAGTATTGAAATGACAGTTTCGAACGCTGCTAGGCACGGCCTACCTAAGATAGCATTGTATACGGAGAGCAGGTCGACGACCATAAAGGTGAGTATATGACTCGCCGTTCTAGAGTACGTGCTTAGAGTGACTTCCAACTATATCGTTCCTTGGTCGGCCACGGGCTTATTGTCTAGGCTGTACAATGGCTCTTCGACAGGTTTTAGCTGGTTATTTTTGAATCCAAGTTTAAAAAAAATATCGAGATAGAGTAAATTCTTGGAGCTTCTATTATAAATGAAAACTTGTTTCAGTTGGTAATCCACGATACCATCCAAAATGAGTGCAGATATAACAAGGGGATTGGCGTGTGGGGAAGTTACATAATTTTTGTCACTGTCACTAAAGCTAATGACATTTTCTTCTGTTTTCTGCTTCTTCCTCCCGACTTGCCATTCCTTATGATCCGCTTGGGTCTTGATTGGTCGGGTTGCGATCATATTGACCACGCTAGCCGTGATCCAATTTTGTCGTTGGGATGGATCTTGTCCTTCCCCGTCTGTGGTGCTAGAACTCTACCTAGGGTTCTTGATGAACCTGGTGAAATGGCTTCATCGGATGAGCTTCTCATTCTTCCACTGGAATGTCTTGCAATCCTCCGTGGTGTGCCTTGGAGATCGATGGGAATCACAGTACTTAGCTAGATTTTCTCCCTCCGCATTCTTTAGTAGTTTTGGCCACTTGATAAACTTTTCACCACGGATCTGCATGAGGACGTTGGCCTGTGTGTCGTTGAGGGGAGTAAGGTTGATTGGCATATACTCCTCACGGTCCACTGCTCCTATCCTTGCTGCTTCCGGCGGGGATTGTCACCGCCACTGTTCTTCCTCCTTTCATCGGTCGAAAAAGAGCGACGTTAGTCGGTCTTCTCAGGATACTTCGCCTCGTTAGCCTCCTCGGCGGTTGTGTAGGCCCTGGTGATAAACTCCACTTCTGGAAGGTTTGCGGGTTCTTATGGGCCAGGTGTTTGAAGAAATCTCCATGCGTCAAGGTAGAGATGAAACTGTCAAATTTTATCTCCTCTATGAGCCTGAAGATCCTCCTGGCCTCTGCTACGAAGTGCTCCAGGAACTTCCTTGGATTCTCTCCCTGCCTCTACTTGATGTGGAAGAGATGCCAAGGCTGTTTCTCTTCTCGGCGATTAGAAACATATGGGTTAGGAAGAGATCAGTAAGCTCCCGAAAGTTCCGAATCAAGTTAGATGGGAGTCAGTGGAACCAAATCTGAGCGTCTCCCTTCAAGGTGAGCATAAAGCACCAGCATATTATCAAATCTTCCAGGCTCTGGAGACTCAGATAGGTGCGAAAGTGATCTAGGTGGTCCATGTGATCAGTGCTCCCATCGTAAGAATTCAATGTCAACATGTTAAATTTAGCCGGCAATGGGCGGTTCATGATCTCAACAATGAAGGGAGATCTTTCCAGATCTGCGGCGTGTTCGTTGTCATATTTGAATATGTGGTTCCGGATCTCCTTAGTTTTTGCCTGCACTCAGGAGTCGTTGCCAGATCTCGTGGAGTTGAAATAAGTCCTCAACTTTGTTCTTTCGGTAATGCGGCGTGTAGCTGATCGGCTACTACCACTGATGGATCACTTGTTCCAAAAGGCTCCCTCCTGAGCCTGAGGCCGTGGCTCGTCTCGATTATATTGGGGGTTTCTTCTTTCTGGACTCTCATCCGGAGTCCTGTGGTCCAAGCACCCCTCAAGCCTGGGACGACTTTGAGCGTTGGAAGTCTCCAGAGTATGAGAGTTGGCCAACCTTGTAGCTTTCTTGGCCGGCTTCCTCTTCCTCTAGCCTCCTCTCCTAGAGGCCTAGGTAGGGGTTGTGGATGGCGAAGTCCCCTACTTCTTCTTATTCTGGTGGATGCAGAGTATTAGGAGTATTTTATTCATATTGCTCATCTATTCCGCCAGATTTTGGAGGAATAGTGCGGGTACCCCTCCAACTGGGTTACCAGCAGAGTGGTCCTGGTTGGGAGAAGCAGCATCTCTTACGGGAATGGTAACTTGAGCTTTGGTATTCACCATTCTGTCTGATTGTCTTGGCTTGGTAGAGGAAAGAGTTTGCAGAAATAAAAGTGGTAAGCTTTTTGTTAATTTTTTTACAGACGGTGTCAATAATACGTCCTAGATCCAAACATTGACAGATTTGGATCAAGTTATCCGTCGAATTTCGGTCTCCGTTCATTGAGCTTCGAGTCCTGCACGTCATAACTTCAAATGAGAGGTTAGGTGACGGTAGGATTTGATCTCACCGAAAATATTTCAACGCTAAATTAGTAATTGGCCTTCCGTAATGAGAAGGTGGATGCAGCAGATACAGTATAAATACTGATGAGTGTTTTGTGTAAGTAAAAATACACTCGTGGGATGAGTGGCTTCTGAGGTTGCTCATGAGGAGCAGAACTTTTCAGCCCAAAGTTCTCTAGGAATTAGAAATTGAGAGAGAGAACGCCAGAGGGCTCGAGAGAGATTAAGAACTTCTGAGAGCTTGAGATTACTTGAAGGCTTTTTGCGGGCGCTTTAGTGCGTATTTAAGAGAATGCCTTTGAAGAGAGCTGCCATGGCCTTTTATAGCTATGGCCCAGGGTTGCCTTCATTACGCAGAAGGGTTGAATGCCCGTACTCTGCTAAGGATTGTTGCCTTCCTTGGTGCAGGTATAATGCTTTTCTAGCCGTAACCGTTCAAGAAAATAATCTCCTTCCTTCTATGTTTTGTAATTGTTAGGGTTTCCAGTAGATAGCACACAAATTCTAGTGTTTTCATCCCAAGATGTGCACTGATTCTGGAGATGATCGTTACAATGGAACTTGCTTTCTTGGGAAAGCAAAAAATTAGGGCAGGTGACCGTTGTGGCTCTGAGATGGACAAGTGGGCCAATTACTGCTTGAGCCGCGCACATCCTGGGCCCCTACCGGTCCACTGGCCACCTCTCCGGTCAACGGAAGAATTGACTTTTAGACTTTAATGGCCACTTGCTCTTCATCTGTTCAATGGAAGCGTTGACAGTCCAGGCAAAATTGGGCCATCGTGGATTTAGACCATTTTCTTCTTTGTGGGTCGGCCCGTTCCTGGTGTCCCTATCAATATTATTTAGATTAGAAACTAATGAGCAACATCATATCCTATGTGATCATTTTCCCTTTTTCCTTTTTTTGAATAATGAACATTGTGACAAAGTGGGGTAGATTTAAGAAGGGAATCTAAAATTCAAATTTGAGATGTCGTGGATGAACATTTAGTTATAAATTTTTATATTTGTCGCTGATATTAATTCAACCTAATTTTTAAATAATAATTTAGACTTCTCAGTCACAATACAATCATTTCAAGCACTTAATCTGTATCCAAAATACTTAAAATAGTGACTTTCTAACAAAGAACTGTACAAAAATATGCGATTTAAGTTAAAAGGTAGAAAAACCCCATACACTATAAATTATAAAATTTATCCGAAACTGAATATAAAGCATGCAACAAGGTTTAAAATAAAACATAAAATACAGATCTCCTAAGCCAAAATAAACAACGCGTTTTACACCAAAGACAATGATTATAAGGCATTAACGAAATGCCCCATCTTAATCTAGATATGATGGGAGGAAAGTGATCACAGGTAAACTATTCATCTTGTCAAACGTGCTTGAAAATCAAGTCTGCATAATGTACAAAAACGGAATAGAGGATCCTACTTTTTCTCATTTCTTGCTTCTATTTGATTCTTTTTTTTTAGTAATTAGATTAAAATCTAATTGTTAAAATTTTAACACATTAAAAATATTATATATAATTAATTTTTAATTTTTTTATTATAATATTAATATTTAGTAAATATTAAGTTAAATATTTAAAAAATTTTAACAAAAATTTATATTTAGATATTTTTATTTAATATTTTAAATTACTACCATTAAATCAAAAATAATCTAATGGTGGATATTGGAGAAGCAAGATCCCCTGATCCGTATAAAAATAAGGGCATGCACCCACCAAAAATGACATCACATCCTAGTTATCAGAATAAAATAAACTACGAGAGACGAAACCAATCTGCAAAAACTCTAATCGAAATGTTTCCCTTTCCATTTAAGCTAACCCATCGGATCCCCACAGCTTATACAAAATAAAGCCAAATGCAGTTACTCATACAACATAAACCCAAGGCTGAACAAATTGTAAGAACCGACGCATGGATGACAAGTGCTCGTGAGTTTCAAAATGCCTCGTGCTTAGTGAACGCATTGGCTACGGTTGGAATATCCACTGATGCAATATTTTTATTCATATTATGTCGAATAGTTAACCACTAAATAAAAGAACGTGATCATATTCATTATACTTATTGTTGCTGCTATGTCAGCTGCCACTATTATTCCAGATGAGTACTTGACGTTCTCTTGCCCTAACGATCACCTCAAAACCACCACCATAACAGTTACTACCACATACTATCACAATGTAATGTGTAATTAGTATATAACCTCAATCATTGATTTGTAACATTATACAAAAATTCATTAAGCTATAACATTTGAATGTAATAGAGTGCCCTCCACCCCATAGGAATTGCTTGAAGTCATGGTTTGAATTTTATAGCCTAAAAATTATACAAAGGGTTTGTTTTTATTAGGAGGAGGATGCCAACAAGATTGATCATAGCACATTTTAGTGTGGATATTGATTCCAATATGCAATTAATAACAAATAATCAATATTAAGTATGCTAAATGTAAATAAGTCATTAATTAAAATAATAAAAAAATATATGTAAAAATTTAAATAGTAACAAATAACAGATCAAATATGAATGAGTATCACTTGAATTCGTTATCCCATAAAGTGAGTTTTGGACTTTTTAACATTTGACACTAGTATATAATAAAAATATCTCAATTTGTATGATGTGATTGTAGTTTTTTTTTTAATACTAAAATTTAAACTAATTTTGCATACATCTCTATAAAAATTTAAGGATGGTAAACATATTATTTAAAATTTTGCAGGGCTCAATTTTAGTTTTAAAACTAAACTGGTGAATTTGTTTTGTGGTCAATATACACGACTTGATTTCTTTTTAAAAGGGTACTGATATAAATATTGTTACAAACCTGAAACTTCTTATGTCTAATTAATTATTATTTATAAAATAAAAATTCTAATAAATTTAATAATAAATACTAAGTCCAATAAATTTAGATATGACAAGTCAAATATATAGGACTTCACAAATTAAAACCCAAATAGGGTCTCATTGGTGAATTATTCAAATAATATAAATATGACCTATCTTATAAATAGTCGTAAAATAATAATTAAATAATAACAGTAAATCGTCCACATAAAGAAATCAACATAATAAATCTCAATATACAGTTTAAAGGCACACATTTGGCCGACTCTAACATCAAATGATTGTCTAAATAAAATCCATCCATAAATTGATATATAATTGATATTATCTATCTAAATAAATATGATATTTACCGAAGAATGTGATGTTGTCAAATCTTAAAACTACTACAATATGGTCAAATCCTCTAATCTAAATAGACAAAATATAAAATATATGTTTGGAGTTCAGTAAATATTATATTTATAAATAATAAGTCCAACAAATCAAATGGAGGGTCCAAAATAAATATTAAATCAGATGATAAAATTAAATTCAAATTGCCAATAATAAGAAATCTAATAGCAAAATCGATGGTAGTTTTATATTCAAATCATATGCCAGATTAAAATAGATAACAGATGAGAAAACAGTAATCTCGAGACGTATATATATATATATAGTGATTCAGATGTCAAATTAGACAACCAAATGTCTAAACAGATATCCAATCAAATGTCCAAATAGATGCCCGATTAAATTATGATTCGGAGCAAAATCCAATAGCTAAATGATCTAATCGAGTGTGCAAATATAGAAGTCATATCAGCTTCATAAATAGATAATCCGAGATCCATATCAAAACGTACAATCAAAATTAAATATATGAGATATGCAAAAACTCATATGTGAGCAAAATTAGCAAATCTCAAAATTCAAGTCTAAATTAGAGACCTAATACAAGTCCATACAAAAATACAAAAATATGCACTAAATGTAAGTCACAATTATTTAAAAACTAATTTAAGAAAAGGGTTATTCCTAACCCAACAATTTTAAGTTAGATTAAACGTAGGTAAGGCCAACATACTTGATCACTTATGTACTTTATCTCTCATAGGTAAAGTTGTTTATTATCTTTTACCACATATATTTTTAGTATAAATTTTTAAATTTTTAGATATATTAAGATGTTAAAATATATTAAATTTTATTTTAAATACCAAATATAGGGGTGGGTCACTACAATAGAACATTTCTTATCGGCAAAAATAAATTTTAGAAAATAAATATTTCTCTATCAGGAGCTAACTAAATAATAGATAATAGATAGTAATGACCACAATTCTCTGACACATGTATATGAAAATATACAATCCAATATATATTTTATACTCATTTTTATATAAATATATTGATATAAAAATACACAATATTGAATATTTTGTAAATATTTGTAAAACAACAAAACCTTCTAAAAATCATAGAACCCGAACAAAATTTTTAAATTGATCTGTAAATCATACATGCATGTATAAGATAAACAGATCGAGTGTATAAAAAATAACATATATGTTAATAAAATTTTTAAACAGTAGGCAAAATATATCAGACAGTAAATCAGACTAAATATAAGGATTATAGATATTTTTCTCAGCCTTATACCTAACAAGTTAGGAAAAAGAATTTTTTGAGGTACTTGAATGACACATTCTCTCTCCTCCTTCCATTTACTCCTTTCTCACTCTTCTATTTCTCTCTTACCGTGCACCTCTCCTCCACGTCGCTCCGCCTTTGCCGACGCCGTCTTCTTCTTCTCTCCTCTCTTTCTCATTCTCTTCCCTCTCTCCTCCTCCTTCATCTTCTTCTCTAAGCGCACGAGCTCCCTCTCTCTCATTTTGCTTTATTTTCCTGCTTATACTCTGTTGCTTTAACTCTTTCTTTCGCCTTTCTGTTTCTACTTCTTTCTATTTTTTTTTCTTCTGGCGCAATTTTGCCGCATGTAATTTTCATTCATTTTTTTATACATAGATACAAACATATACATACGTACTTTGAATGCTACGT
>JAOVVI020019411.1:0-10121 GCA_028571085.2 Nepenthes alata | reverse complement strand
ACATTATGGCGTTATAAAAATAGTAAAAAAAAGTAAATCTAATACTCAACATAATATGTGTATATTTTATGTGGATATATCAAACTAAATATAGGGGTGATGATAACCATGATCAAAAGGTTAAAATACCGATAATATCAAATTCAAGTAAAGCATGCCAAAATCGTGTATAATCTCAGAACATGTCCAAACCATATAATTATAAAAAAATGCTAAATTCATGCAACATTTTCAATTACAAAATCTATGACAATAGTGAACAAGTACTATTATGAAATAGGCTAAAATTGTAACATCTCGAATATTTTTAGATCAATTATTTCATAAATACAAATCATGTGAATGAATTGAGTTATAAAAATATTTAATTAGATAAATAATTAAATTGAGTTTAATGGACCTAAAATTTAATATTTAAACTTAGATATTGAGGCGTCATTGATCCGAGCTTTGGACGGATTTGAGCTCAACTGCTATTCGGGTCCGGCCATCGTCTTGTACACTTGGGATCCTGCATACCACAACATATGACGAGAAATCAGAGAAAAATTGTGGGACTCATTTTTTAATTTATCTTCTGACGTTTAAATTAGTAATCGGCAATTTAAGAATAAGAAGGTAAAAACAAATGATGCTGAAATGAATACATGGTGAGAGATTTGAGAGCAATGATTGGACGTGCACTCGTGGAGTGCTCGTAGAGATCGATCTCTCTGGCTACTGAGTTCATTTTGTACTTAAGAGTTGAAGAGCTTTTGCTAGCTTGCGTATGCAAGAGAGTTTCTTTATGGAGTGAGTCTCCATGGCCTTTTATAGTCATAAAAATTTGCCACTTTTCTTAGGTGGTGAGGTAGGATGCCCAGCTTTCGAGATGATTATTTTCTTTGATCGTGTGGATGAGGGCGCCCTTTTGGGATGCAACGGTAAAAAAAGAGGATTCCCTTCCTTTCGCGGAGATATCGCGTGAAGTGACCGTTGACGTTGCCATTATAAGTCGTGCATTGATTTGAGAGCTTTCCTGTGACGGAACAGACTCTTTTTTTATTCCGTCATTCATAACACAGGACCACAGATGCCATCTAGGACCCACACACATTATCTATAAAATATGTAGCGGAAGTCAATTTAATAAGATGTTGAAGTATTCAAACTTATTCTCATAAAATTCATTCATGCGCACATAGGCACAAGGTTCCAATTTCAAAAATACATCTATTCTAATTAGATCATTGCATCCACTGTTTCTTCCGTGGTAACTCCCAAGGTATGCTTCGGAATCATTAGAATCTCTTAGAGAGAGCTCTAGTTACTCATTCTCGTCAGGCACGAATTCTATAGTCTCATCTGGAGGGGAAAAAATAGAAAACAGTGAGTCGAGGCCTAGCAAGGTACATGCAGGTATATATAGTAAAATATGTATGCGGAACATAACTCAGCAAAATAGATACTATTGCACATAAAGTTAAAAATGCCATAAGAAAGTGATTTATAACAGAAACATGATGCAGACGTATATAGAACTGTTAGAAAATATAAACGGTCGTTGGAAATCAGAATTCAATGTGCTTATCTTTCGTAAAGTAAAAGTCGATCTTACTTCATAGTTTATAGAAAACTCATCTTTTATCAGTAAAGGACCCTACCAGTAGGCCCTACTAGCGAATGTGGTGAATAATTGAGGATATTGTGTATATCTTCCAAAAATCAACGGTAATAAACAAAACATATGATTCCACCTCACGAGATCCTTTCCCAATCCAAGGGGGTACTGAACAGAACGGAAGCTACCCTCCTATTATAACGCCCTGAGGAGGGGTGGACCACACATAACTCCATGGACAGAGTTATCCTCAATTATCACAATAACATTCTAAGGCATGTCGGAGAACCTAACCTGACTGCATATCAGTCATGGGTCCATAATAACAGAATAGAAATATTTTTTTTCTTATCGCTTACTGAAAGCTATTTTCAGTATCAGTCAAAAATATCACTATTAATCATTCAGAGATTGTGTACAGATATCTTAAGGCCGATTCAAAATTCATATATTTCAAATCGATTTTAAGTCATAGAAATTAATTCAAAAATTATATACTTAAAGCCAGAGTCCTTTTTCTTTAAAATCGGAGGTCTTTTCAACAAAAAATCAGAGTTCAAAAGTCGGAGTTCTTTTCTTAAAAGTTAAAGTTCTTTTCTTAAAAACCGAAGTCTTTTTTCCTTAAAATCAGAGGTCTTTTCAACAAAAATCGGAGTTCAA
Organism: Nepenthes alata; assembly: GCA_028571085.2. Classification (NCBI taxonomy): domain Eukaryota; kingdom Viridiplantae; phylum Streptophyta; class Magnoliopsida; order Caryophyllales; family Nepenthaceae; genus Nepenthes; species Nepenthes alata. Next base: position 7,861 of record JAOVVI020019411.1, on the reverse strand, counting down.
AAGCCGGAGTTCTTTTTTAACAAAAGTCGAAGTTTAAAAGCCGGAGTTATTTTCCAACACAAGCCGAAATTCAAAAGCCGGAGTTCTTTTCGAACAAAAGTCAAAATTCAAAAGCCAAAGTTCTTTTTCAACAAAAGTCAAAGTTTAAAAGCCGGAGTTCTTTTCTAACAAAAGCCAAAGTTTAAAAGTCGGAGTTCCTTTTTCCAAAAGTCAGATTTCTTTTTAACAGAAGTCGGAGTTCTTTTTAAGAGAAGTCGGAGTTCTTTTCACATTAAGAAAAAACCGAACTTGATTCTTCATTAAGGAAAACCAAACTTGATTCTTCATCAAGGAAAACCAAACTTGATTCTTCATCAAGGAAAACCGAACTTGATTCTTCATCAAGGAAAACCGAACTTGATTTTCATCAAGGAAAAACCGAACTTGATTTTCATCAAGGAATAACCGAACTTATTTTTCATCAAGGGAAGGCCGGACTTATTTTTCATCAAGGAAAAGCCGGACTTGATTTTTATCAAGGGACGGCCGGACTTGTTTTTTATCAACGGAAGGCTGGACTTATTTTTCATCAAGTGAAAATCGAACTTCTTTTTCATTAAGAGAAGGCTGGACTTGTTTTGCATCAAGGGAAAATCGGACTTGTTTTTCATCAAGGGAGGGCCGGTTTGAATTTTGTTCAAGGGTGGAGGCCGGACCTCTTTTTACATTAAGGGAAGGCCGATCTTGTTTTAGGCTTAAGGGGACCAGTTTCGTCGTTATCATGCAAAAAGGGGCCGATTTTGATTTTAAACATGTAAGGGCCGATTTTGATTTTAACATGCAAAGGTCGATTTTGATTTTGAACATGCAAGGGCCGATTTTGATTTTAACAAGCAAAGGCCGATTTAAAATTTAAACATATAAATGGCCAATTTTGATTTTAACAAGCAAAGGCCGATTTTGATTTTAAACATGCAAAGGCCGATTTTGATTTTAACATGCAAAGGTCAATTTTGATTTTATCATACAAAGGGCCAATTTTGATTTTTAACATGCAAAGAGGCCAATTTCAATTTTATCAAGGATAAGCCGATTCAGATTTAGCATGCAAGTAGGCCGATTCCGATTTTCACGAGAGTAAGCTGGTTCAGATTTATCATATAAGCAAGCCGATTCTGATTTTCACAAGGGTAGGCCGATTCAGATTTAGCATACAAGCAGGCCGTTTCTGATTTTCACAATGATAGGCCGATTCAGACTTAGCATGGAAGCAGGCCGATTCTGATAAGGGCCGATTTTGATTTTACCATACGAAGTGCCGATTTTAATTTCATGCGAAGGTCGATTTTGATGTTCATCACACAAGAGGCTGGTTTGGATTTTCATCTTACAAGAGGCCGGTTTCAACTTTCATGCCGGTTTCAAATATAAGGCACACATGGCCGATTTAGATTTCATACCTTAAGGCCGGTTTGGATTATTCTTGGCCGGTCTCGATTTTCAACATGTGAAGGAGCCGATTTTGTTTCTCATGCAAAGGGCCGATTTTTATGGTTACAATGCCAATTTCATTTTTAGTTCGGATTTTATGCAATTTTGGTTTATGCAGGAAATAAAAGTTAGAAAACAGAGAACATGAACTAACCATGAAATCCATTAAGCAGTAATTTTAAAACGGTAAACATTTAAATCGAAAGGAAAAACACAAGCAGTTTTTCTTAAAATGGGATATTAAAAAGCTAAAGAATACTTAAGGATCGGGACTCAAAAAGGTGAAGTATACTTACAATATTCTTAAAGCATGAACTTAAATAGCGTACAAGGTACACTTGTCTGACTGCCCACTCTAGCTGCCTCAAGGTTCTTTCCACCTTCTTCGCTCCTTATTCCCTTCGTGTCAGAAACTCACACTCATCCCTCAACATGAGCCCGGTATATAAAGAGAAGGGAGTAGGTGGGGTAAGTTACCTACTCGGTACTTGCCCTTCAGTGATTAGGTGGAAGTAGGTAGGTTAGTTTACTTACCTCAGTACTTCTCCTCAGAGTGTAATAAAGTAGTTTACCTACCTCATTTGGTTGAGGCCTAGTTGAATTCTAACTAAATAATAAATTTTACTTTTGTCTTTAGTTGCCATTAGTTTATTCAAGTCAACTACTCCTTTAAGTCATTTTTTTGCCAACGTTTCACTCCTTGCCGGTCAACTTTTACTTAGAATCGGTCAACATTCTATATGGCCGGTCATCTTAAAGTTTATTTTGGTCAACCTTCTTGGAAACCAGGTCAAGGCCGGTTAACTTCTTAAATTCCAATTTGAGCATTTTGATTTTGGATCTCACATTTCCTTTCGAAATGTGCTTTGATTCTAAGGGGATTTGCGTTACAAAGGGGACTGCCATCCTCAGCGTGATAGAGAATTAGGGTAGACAATCATTGAGCATGGAAAATTACACATGGACCGATTTTGGTTTGGGCCATCTCTATTTTGGGTTGCGTTCGGTTTGCTTAGGATGCTCCTCTGGTCAACGACAGTGTTGACCATCCCATAAGCAAGTAGATCGCTATACATTTTGGGCCGACCCGCTACAATCGTCCTCATCATTGGCCCCCATACCTGTGGCCCAGATTTTTAATCTCTGACATGTTAATGATGGAATGTGATTAACCATGTTGTCTCCTCAGGTCTGTCGAAGATTTTCCTTTTCACTGTTCTTGGCGTGATTCCCTTTCTTTCAATTCCCTATAGATTTGCTAGGCTAATGTCCTTTTGCATTTAGTGCTTCCGCCTGTTTCTCCACGTGCTATAAATCGAGTGCTCTGATGTTCCTCAGCATCATCTTCCACAATGGTTGGTGGGATGGCATGGGAGATCGACATCACTGGGAAGCTTGCCACCCCAGTTGTTGGTTTGGAGTTTAAGTTGTTCGTGTTTCCTGGTACTGTTGTTTCAAGTTATGAGGTTTAAACCACTTTGGTCGTTCATTTTCTTGTAGGATGCCGCTTTGGTCACCCCTCTTTGTGGGGTGGCTATTATCAAGATTTCAATCCAAATTTTAATCTTCCCACGTTCAAATCTTGACAACTCTTCGATGGTTGGTGGCCTCCTTATGTAGCACTCTCTCTCATTCTGTCTCTATTATTGTGTGTTGGCCTCTGTTGGCCGTGTAACTTGTAAAAAGGAAGTTAATGAGAGAACTTGTAGTTGTTTGTGCAAACCATTTCTCTGTCAACTTCTTTGTGATTTGTTACCATGCATACTTTGCTATTTTTTTTATTTTGCACTCTAAAATAGAGGTTAAGCAGATCCGTTGACCATATAGCTTGATCCCAAAAGGCGGGATGGAATCGAAATGATTGTTGATCGGATTCGTTGACCGTTACACTTTAATATGGAGAACAGAGTGGAAACGAATATTTATTGGATTCGTTAACCACAACACTTAAATCTGGTGAACAGATTTGTAATGAAGGTTGACCAGATTTGTTGATCGGTTTGAATCCAGTTAATATGGAGGATTATCTTCGATGCATTATTTTATTCTACCACCGGTTGGGCACTCGAAGAGTTGCAGAGTCATTTGGGGACTCCCGCCTCTCTGAGTGACCCGTTATTTTTTGCCATGTGTCATCGTGTTGGGCGACTGTAATCTCGATAATCAATGCACCATAAGATATGATTTGAGTACGTCTTCTCTAGAATCAACACGTGTCCATTATGATTACCGCGCCTTTTTGATGCGCTGCTTCACTTTGGCAGTGACAACCTTTATGAAAATAACACGACGGTTCAAGCCTTCTTCCTCCTTTGCTTTTATGTTTCTATGGCACCTATTGTTAACGAAATCTCCTCCGTTCTTGACTCCGATGATGTTAAGGGAATGGAGGCTTAGGTTTCAATTAGAAGGTCGAGTTGTGAAGATTTGGATTTAAATTAGAAGGACGATCATCTGATCATGATTAGTCATGCAAGCGACATAATGGGTATATTTATAAAGTAGTAGCAAGAGGATTTTGTTTGGTTTCTGCGGATATATAGCATTTTTGTTGGGTTTTGCGATTTTGGAAGAGAAGTTGTGGCGTTGGATGGTGTCGATTCAAAACTTCACAGAGTAGAAGGAGGTTTTGGTTGGTAGAGAGGTAAGTGATGGAGTTGGTCAATCTGAAATCTCATGAAATAGAAGGAGATTTTGGTCGACAAAATGTAAATGGTGGAGTGGAAGTGATGAAGGGTAAGAGTAAAAGTATTTGTGTCTGACTGTGGTGGTCTACGGCCCCAGATGAGTTGATATGTGATAATGATGGCCGAGTAATTGTAGACCAGTTAATGGTAAAACTTTTACCGTCTTATCTTGTGCCAGAAGAAAGGGAATATCACTTGGAATGTCTTTTTGGAGACATACAATAAAATTGGAACGATATAGAGAAGATTAGTATGGCTCTACGCAAAGATGTCATGCATAAAATGAGAAGTGATCGTTGTGTTCCAGTGATGGAATGAAGATTCGTCAAAATTGGAAGCCATTGATAAATATGTAGAATGTCAAGTCAAGTCAACTCATTTCTTTTCGTAAGAGAAGTTGTTGAGTTTTGGTGGACAACCTCTGCCAAAAGAAAGTACATGTAGTGCAAGTTTAGTTTCGTTTGCAACGGTGATACTGATTGTCCAGAGATTTGAAGCTATGGATGAAGTAAGAGGAAGACTCAAGATTGTCCATTTCCACTCATTGCTATAGTTGGATGGATAATTGCCTCTACAGATCTTTCATCGCTGAATAATTGAAGAATGAAGAGTTTGAGGTTCGGCCTCCTATAATAATACTCAAGAAGAGGTTGAAGAATCAAAAGGATTTGTTAAAGTAGGATAGTAGAAGAAGAGTTCAATATTGAATTTGGAAGCAATTGGTAACGTTCCAACTCTGAACATATGACGAACAGCTTGAACAAGCTTTGTTTATCGAGTAGGAGCAATTCTGAGAGAAGTGTTTCTAGAAGAAATCAGAGTATTGAAGAAAAAACTCAAAGGGTAGACGTGTTTATCCTCCAAAGGATAAGTTAAAAGAAAGTTATATGAAGTAAAGTCTTCCTCCCTGATGTTCCAATTTGTGAGGTTAGTCTAGAAGTTGTGTGTAAGAAGTACGTGAGACAAGTTTGCTTCGTCAGAATATAGTCTTCTTGAATTGCAACTAGATATGTCGTTTGTCAAAGGATCGTTCAAATCCCAAGCATCCAGATTTTAGACATCCAGATAGGAGACAGATGGTTCTAGTAGTGCATTTGTAAATTATAATATCCCAAATTTTTATTCAAATTAATTTAATATTAATTATAATTTTGGATAATTTAGACGTGATAAAATTAATTAAATATTAAAAATTTTTAGAGGGATAATTGGATTAGTTGGGTTGGCGCTTGTACTATTATCCGAGTATTGGTTTAAATTTTAAAATAAAAAAATTTAAATAAAAAAAAATATATATTATTAACGAAAGAAAGAAAGAAAAAAATAAAATGGAAACAGGGATAAGGATGAGATCACGAAGGGAGAGGGAGGAAGAAGAGAGTGAGTGAGGGTTTTGGAAGGAGAAGAGGGTAGTAGAGGGGGAGGAGGAGGGAGAGGAGAGAGGTGACTAGCGGCCAGCGATGGTGATGTGTAGCGGTGGTTGATGGTGGCCGATGGTGGCTCGCGGGTGAAGCCACGACAACTGTGAGTGAAGTAGCGACGCAGATGAGAGAGAAAAGGCCGGCGCGAGGAGGCAACACAGGCTGCCGGCCGGACTTACGGCATCGGGAAGGCCGATAGATGTGGTGAGGGGATGACGTTGGGTGTTGACAGTGGCTATATGCAACAGCGGCGGGTCACGCCAGCAATGGCTGGAGGTTTTGTGCCGGGAGAAGCCACGACAGCGATGTGCGGCGAGGAGAAGGCTTCTGGGTGGTTCGCCGGTGACGGGCGACGGCCGTGGGTGGTTGTAGCATGCGGTCGAAGTCGCGTAGAGAGGAGAGAAGGGGGCACAGCCGCGGTTGATCGCATAGTGCGCATGGCAGTGGGAGAGAAATACCCGATTCGGGCACTTCGGAGTATGTTTTTTCAGATCGAAAAAGTATGAGGTTAGGACAAATATCTATAAACTTTCTCTTTTGTCTGATTGAATTTCTGATATATTTTTGACACCGTTTAGAATTTTTTACTAATGTGCATATCTTTTGGTACACCTAATTTATTTACTCTGGACATATATGTGTAGTTTATTTGATGATTTTAGCATTTTTGGATATGGATTTTATGACTTTGAGGATTTAATATTTTTTTAAAAGTCTGAATAATTTATCAGACACTGTATATATTTATATCAATATATATATACAAAAATATACACAAAAATTGCATAGGCCGTGTAGTCATATGCACGTGTCAGATTACGGTCACTACATTTAGACTTAAAAATTGGATACTCTTGCAAGCTCCCGACGGAAAGATTTATTTGAAAATTATTTTTCTCCGACAGAAAAGGTTTGGAGTAGTGACCTTTCCTATTTGAATAATTTGACTTGACTTTAGAATATATTTAGACGTCCTAATATATTTGACAAGTTTGAAGAATACACCCAAAGTCGTGAGTGACAAAATATAGAGAGCAACCGTATCTTTGGGTACACAGTACATGAATTTTGGCCCAAAGATTACCGGGATTATGTGTAGCCCTTTATCAAACTAGACTTTAAATAATCAGAATTTAAATTTGATACATAATTTATATTTTTGCATTAATTGGTATTAGATTTTGATTTGGATATGATTTTTAGATTTGGATTTAAGATTCGTCAATTTTGCCTATAATTGGGCTTGGTTGTCTCGTACAACGATTTTGATTATATATTTTGATCCGGACCTTTGAAATATCTATCATGGTACTGCTTTAATTTTTGCACACGTTATTAGATCATTCGACTATCGAATTCTACCCCAAATCACAAGCTGATCGAGACATGGACCCGAACTTGGATTGGATTTTGAAATTGGCTAATTGCCTCTTGGAATTGGTCTGAATCACTTCTGTTATATATATATATACCGCATCTCGATGAGGATTGTTTTTAAAATTTGGACATTTATTTTGGATTTGGATATTTATTTTGTGTACGAGACTTCCATTGGATTTCGAATTTTATATATTGGATTTTATCATATCGACGATTTGAATTTATCTTGTCATTTGAATAAATTTTTATTCATTTGATATTTTCTCTGATTTATTAGATTTATTTCATTTAAATAAATACTTGCTGAGTATTAGACTCAATTTTTATATTTTGTCCCTTCATAGTAGAAGATTCAGATACGTTATAGGAGTAAAGATGTGATCGGTCAGCTATTCATCTGATTCGGTGAGTTTTGGTTCTATTATGATTTAATTTGGTAATTGATATAATTGTATTATGAAATTTGTTGGGTTCAGGCCTATGATTACATTTCAAAAATAATTTAAATATTATGCTATGTATGATCACGATTTTTGGTTTAATTATTACCTCCAATGCGATAATTGTAGATCAGGTCGTATTTAATTGGTCCGAACGATTATCCGATGAGGTCTTGTATGGATTTAATTTTGTTAAGTTATATATTTTAGTTTGTCACACACAAATTTTAGGACTTAATATTATTAATTTAATATTATTTAAGATTTTATAATTTTAAAAATTATAATTAATTATTTAAATTAACTTATTTGATCTGAGTTCGTGACACAAATATAGCCCATAAAGTTAGAGTCAGTCCATGAGTCATGGATGACTATCTTGATCAGATCGTTTCATTTTGCATTCCGGGATGAGTCTTGTGAGTTCCAAGAAAGGATCAGTGAGAAAGTTTTTGGGTTGATT
>JAOVVI020019409.1:0-10121 GCA_028571085.2 Nepenthes alata | reverse complement strand
GCTTTGTCCACATTTGTTTCTTTAATTACAATAACTACAGCTATCAGTGAGGAAAAGGAAGCAGAAAGCAAATGGGCAAATAGTAAATTATAGAAAATTTTTATCAACACTTAAACCTTTTTATTTTTCATAGACTGCATCACTCTGTTTTTTAAAGGCAATTATTCTTTTTCGATTATGGATATATTTTTCTCTCAATTGAAATCATTTAATCATCTCTTTCTATTTTGGATAACTGTTCTAAATGAATAACAATGAAAAGGGGAGACAAATAACCTAGCAATGAGAAAATTCTTTAATTGGGATGATAATCACCTAGTACATCTAGATTTACAAAAATAGACGTCATCTATGCTCAAATCACAGAGGGCTTTCTGATATAAGAAGAGGAGGGTTTGTGCCTTCAGCGTGCAAATCTCCTCCACAGATTAGATTTTAACTATCATTGTTCATAATCCATTCTATTTGATTCAATTCAAAGGGAAAAAAGAACTAAGTATCAAAAATGGTATGAAAAGCATAACCAAGTATCAGAAAAGATATGGAAAGCATACCAGGTACACTCTAATTTCATCAGGATTCACTATCTAAATTATAGCAAATTCACAACAAACAGATTTCATTTCAATGGGTAATAGCCATGGAATCAGCAGCTCCACTGTTTCTGTACTCATCAACCGCGTTCTCAAAAGTATTTCTAACATGCTCGCAAATGTTCATCAGATTCTGGCAACCGTCTTTCAAAACCTCACTCGCGTGGTCACCTGGAAATCAGAAGAATTGACCGAAAGGTCCAAAAAAAAATACAGCAGCAGCGGTGAAGCAGCAATCAAATCAGTTTCATAGGTGATTCAAAAGATGAAAATCATGGATGTCAGGGCATTAACACGTCCAGAATGAACGAATTGCGTTTATAATGGGCAATGTATCAAAAATGTTCTCAAAATTTAAATTTTTTTCCAAATTTTATTCTCACATTGTATTTATCTCACTTCTATTATCAACTTTTATTTTCATAATAGTTTTACTCTAAAAAAAAATCAGTCAAATTGATCATAGATTAAATCCTATGTTGACGCACATGTGATGGGAAAAAAAAAACCTTAAATGTGTATGAAAATTTTAATTGAATGTCAAATTTAGAGTTTTTACATGGTTTGGGGAAACATATTTTTACATAAGCACAATATTTACTAAAATAAAAGTTGAGAACAACGTAAAAAAATAAAAGACAAGAATGGTACTGGAATGAAAGAAAAATATTGAATATTTTTCCATAGTTACCCAATTTATAATTATAAGAAAAACTTTCTAGGGAAGAAGGGAATGAATTGGAAACTCCAATCTAGACTACAAGAGGATAGAAAATCTATGGCATCAAAATTTTGAGCATTAATTCCAAATAGAAAGACAATAGATCCTACGAAATGTCAAGATTAAATTACTATTGCACTGACAAAGATAATGTCTTATAGCATGGGAATAGCAAGTTAGCTACTGTGAGGGAGGACCGGCACTTCTCAACAAAAACCAAATACGCACCATCTTTGCAATAGACAATCAATTCGCCAGGTTATCTCTGGTCTACCCATAGATTCAACAGCGTTGCAAAAGGTTGACCAATTCGAAAATCTCAAGATCCATGTTTATCTAATCAACTACACTCGCGGGAAGAAAGAAAAATCTATTCTGTGTCACAAACTTAAAACTATGACTCCAGCAACGGCAGGAATGCATTTACCCTTTAGAGTATAGTGGCCGATGATAAAAATACTGGTAATGACATATGAAGTATAGTTAATCTTTATGCAATAACATCAGAAGCATAGTATAATTCACTACGGTGATGTACTAGTGCCCAATATCTTGATGGAATTACCATCCTATCACACAGTTGTTAATTGCCATTTGTCAGTTCTTCAATTACCAGAATATTACTCAAATGTAATATACAGCAATATCATGGCTTCAATGGCATTTCCCCTCTCAAATCAGAAACAAACTCACATCAACATCTTCTGAAGTAATGGTTACACTTTAACAATATTCTCATTGCCATTGCCAAATAAGAAGTGTCAAAAATTTTTAAAAAAAATTAAAAATTAAATGATCTATTGCAATCTAATAGCCATATAAGTCCCATAGAAAAAAGCAATTTTCAATGTCCCCAATATTGACATTTCTCCCTAAAATTATTAAGCAATAGTAAACATTAAGCAACTATTAAATAAATCATAAAACAAGCCTACTTACTAAAAAACCGATCAACACGAGAGATTTTAGGTTAAAACAAAAAGATTAGTTAGAAGACAGTCCAATGCATGAGACTTACGCTTCATGGGTCCTGGAAGGTTGAGATTATGCAAACTTAAGCATGCATTATAAAAAGGTTATTTTCGTGATTTACATCCGTAACTTACAGCCATAATAGAGTAACCTTACTATTACACTAAGGTTTTATCCTCAAATTCACACAAAGTGTGTGTTCTTTTTGTCTAAGAGCAAGAATAAAATGTATACTTACCAGTTGTTTGGACTCTGATATTGACTTTGGCTTCAGAAGGATGAGGAATGCTGTACCCGCAAAATGTTACCCTTGGACTGCCAATACAGCAACAAACCATCCCTTAGATAACAAATAAACATAAAAAGGCTCCAGTTTATGAAACGAATGGCAGCTAAACAGAAACAAAATGTTATGGACTATGACCTCAGAAAGAGGGAGGCATGATTTATTTACAGCTTTCTGTAACAAAAGAACACCAACTATCTCAAACATCGACCAAATTACTGCAGAGATTAATCAAATTGGGCAATTTAAGCTGTTCATCGATTGATTTCTTCACATTACGAAGCCTTCTTCCCTTGGTAAATTTCAAGTCATACACTCAAAAGTTCAATATTAATTCATCCCAGAAGATTAGAGTCTACCAAAATATTTAAGTTTCAGTCAAAACTTTGATACTTGATTGAATAGACTAGTACATCATTTCGTTCCAACCGATTTAGAGATAATTAATAAGAGCTATTCATCCTCCCAGAACACAGCATACTGTGATCTGCGAGTATGCTTGTAATCCTTCTCACCCAAGTCTTTGTGAAACAACTCCAATTCCAACATATGCAATGAAGGGCCATCGTCACTACACTATAAAATAGAAACTTTCAGCATGCACAGGGGATCTCTGAGAACAAAATCTAAAGCAATGATCACCGTGATCAGAACATATTCCATCCAGACATTTTCCTCTAAATTGTTCACCCAAAAAGAGAAAAACAAATGAGAAAAGAAGAAGACAACGGTTTCAAGTTGAAAATTAGTGATTAACTTAGACAATGATGCCAAAAGAAAAGGATATGCATAGAAAAAGTAGAGAATCGCATTAACTAAATACAATAATGAAAAAGGAGGACTTACTCCTTATTGAGGACGAATCGGAGAGAGTTTGCAAGAGTATGATCCTCTTCTGATAGTGAAAACGTTGATGCACTTGGATTCTTATACGACCCGTGTTCCATTTCTCACACTAAACCTTCTACTCCTGCTCTGCAAAAGTCACCTGCCGCACCAAATACGCCTCCACGGAGAAGATAGAGGAGGGGGAGAGAAACTATGTCAGTCCGGTGCCTCCTTGCCGTCTGTCCACAAATTACTTCCATAAGCCCTCTTGAATGAAACTTCCACCAACCCTTCAGTGCTTTCACAGGGCAAAGGTTTTCCCTTACTTTTAGGGCTAGAATTAATAATTTAAAGCCTCATAATTTTTATTGTTATTTGTATTTTACTTACAAGTAATAATATTATATTGATACCAGTTAGACATTATTTTCTGTATTTGTAGTTGTAAATGTTATTTAAAATTATTAGTTATACTCCCAACATTACTTTTTTTTTTTCTAATTTTAAGTACAAAATTCATTTTTATCAATTGGAAAAGATGACATACATTCACGCCCGCTTCCGTAAAAGCGAGCTTACGTACACATACAAACACATTCATACGCTCAGCAATCGGCTTACCAAATCCATTAATCACTGCTCTCGCGATTTTGAACCCCCGTGAACAAGATCAGCAACCCAAACACGGCAAGGTGATCTGTTCACCCTTCCCTTCCGATTCCGGTAGTGGATAAGGAAAATCCCAACTTGCATCGTATAACATGTAAAACGAGGACTTCGTGGCATGAACCCACAAATTTTCTACCCCAAATACACAGTGATTCTGTCGGAAAGTCGATTTCCCGTCGCCCAGAGCCAGTGGCTCTGTTTTCCCCAAATTTTCACGTTAAACAAAATTGCAACGGATTCTCACAAAGAAAGCTTATAGATTTACATCAATAAGAAGAGATACTGTTTTTTGTAAGAAAGAGGGAGGATTTACTTGCCTGATTTCGAGTTTTCTGACGGTAAACAGCGGCGGTATGCGACTGTGCACGACCTTACTCTCTTTGCCTCTCTCTCCTCGACTTGGTGAACCGAAATGAAAATAATGCTTAGACTTACAGAGAGGAAAGAGAAACGGGAGGAAGAGGAGAGAAAACGAAAGAAGTAGAGGAGAAGAGGCGGAAGGAAGAGGGAAGAAGAGGAAAGAAGCATCAGGTAGAAGAGGGAGTTATTATTATTATTATTATTTATTAATTTTATTATTTTATTATCATTTGTTATTTGTTATTATTATTTATTAATTTTGTTATTTTATTATTATTTATTATTTATTATTATTTACTAATAATATTATTTTATTATTATTTATTAATATTATCAATTTAATATTAATAAAATAACTTTTATTATGACCATTTTGAATTGACAACTCAATAAATTTAACTCAAAATATTAAAATATTATATGATTGCTTTCACTTATCAAATTATTTTTTAAAAAAATTTATATTTTTAAATTTTATAATATTAATATTATAAAATAGACAATAAAATTAATATCTTTTATAATATTTTAGTTAGTTAAAATAAAAATTTTATTTTGACATTATTACTAATAAAATAACTATTTTTGTATTTAGTTATTTTATTAAAAAAATAAATATTCTTAAATAAATAAATATTTTTCTAAAATAAAGAATAAAAAATTATTTTATTTAATATACATTGCAAACTCAGTTTATAATTAATTGATATAATTACCACCGGCCTAAAATGAAGGTCAATTAAGGATTCAGCCCATAATTGAATAAATTTTTGGTTGGCCCATATAACTCAAAGTGGGTAGATAAATTAGTCAATTTTATTCGGACATTTTACTTTATGTACGATGACAGTACCACCTCTAACTGACCAAAACTAATAATTTTCTTCTATTATCTAGATAGCTAAACAGACTTGGCTATCAATTTAAAATTGTTGGCCGAATAGTATATTCTTATCTATCTAAACGGTTATATGGGCAGTTGGCAGAAAGATCAACAATCTGTTAACTTTATATATACCTTCTTTTCCAACAGGAAGAGAGAGGACGGACAACTAAAAGCCTAAAAAATTAGCAATGGACAATTTTAAGAGACTTCAAATGTATTTTCTCTTTTATTAAGACACTTTTCATTAAATGCACTCCATAAATTGTTTTATAAATATTTTTACTGTACATCTACTCGTCTCTTTTAATAAAGAAAAATTACTAACTTGAGCATTGAAGAATATATTTAGGAGTGAGTTCTATCAATTCTTTAACTTTCTATTTGTTATATTGTATAGGATTCAAATTTGAAGCGTTCAAAGATCAGACCATTTTCTAATCATTAAAACCATGCCACTAATTCATTGTTCCCTAATCCATATAATAATTTGGATCCGAGGATGTATCATTGGCGTTGCCTGTGAAAAATAACTAAAAAGTTTGACTACCACACTCCTACAAAGAACAACATAATGAATACTCGAGTACAAGTCAATGAACTGATGAGAATGCCGCCTCATGTGGCAATTGCCCTCTTATGGGTAGTCATGTAAATGATCATCTTGACCCCCGTGTGCGTAAACTCGTAACGAGGATGGACGATATCTCCAAAATTATTCAAACCATTTTGTACACGATTAGATGAGTGGCTGAAAGGAGCTCCATCTTCTACCTTCCAAATAGCGATATCCAAGCAAAGGAAGATGGGAAATAAGTACCCCACTAGGAAAGGTCGTCAGCCTAAAGACCTTGAAACCCAAGTTGCCTTGAGCAAGAAGGTCCTAACGTGTCTAGAGGGTTGTCTAAGTTCTAGGACTCGATTAAATAGTCTTGAGAGGCGAAACCATCATTATTCCCATGACAATAGGGAGCCCTCATACTAAGGAGGAGCCTCTCATAGTTTACACCCTCTAAAATTTATAAGCCGCCCTACCTCCCATACCACACAAAATCTCTTAGAATTGAGGACATTTCTCAATAAGAAAATGATGGTAGCCCCACCTCAAATAGATGAGAAATTTGAAAAAAAATATGGCTACATGTTTTTAGAGGGGTCACTGGTGGATGAACTGCAAACTTACGGAGATCACTATTCACGATGGAGATCCTTACATATCCACTCCCTCACAAATTTAAGATGCCAGCCTTGGATTCTTATAATAGAAGTACTGATCCAATTGACCATTTTCACACTCTCCTAAGCTTTTAAGATTTAGACGAGGTTACCATGTGTCTATACTTTTCCTTAACTCTCAAAGTGGACAACCAAGTTTCGTTCTATTGGTTTCAGCCCAACTCGATTTGAACGTTCTAGGATCTGGCCAATGGTTTCTTGTCACAGTTCGCCTCCAGTTGAAGAAAAGAGAAGCAACCATGTTGCCTTACCCGTGTCAAACTGGGGCCGAACAAAGGTTTGAAGAACTTTCTGACTCGGTTCACGACCACGGCCTAAAAGATACCCAAACTCACCGATGATGTGAAACTAAGAACTCGCAGACCTTCTGAGAAGTCGCGACCATTGCTTGAGCTTACATTGTAGTTAAAGAGACCAACAAGGTAAAGTTGCAAGAGCATGTGGATCATTTTTGCTAGGGGATGATAGATGGAAAGAGGAAAATGGGAGCCATGTGGCTTCCCGTGGGCCCAAGAAGTAGTCAAAGGTGGAGCTGATAACACGAAAAGAGTTCAGGCCCCTAAACGTGACTCCTTTAAATAACTCTCACATCAATATCTTGATATAAATTTGGGATAAAATTTTTTTCAAATTGCCAAAAGTATTGAAGAACCCGGATAGAAGGGATCAATTAAAGTATTATCACTACTATCGGTACGGAAGTTACAACACGGAAGTTTGTCGAACGCTGTAAAAGGAGATTGAAAACCTAATCCAAAAATGTCACCTCAACCTATTTCTGCAAAGACCAGGACAGGCCTCCGGAGGAGTAGACGAGAATAAAATCGAGCAATCAAGAAATTGAGTGGTAGTCGGGGTCGTCAACATGGTGATAATGCTACACTACCAATATAAAATGTCACCCTGTATCAACCAAATGTGGCCACCGGTCGTAAGAAACCGAGGGTAAGAGTTAGGGATGACGTCATTAGTTTTAGTAATGAAAATATGAATTATGTATCCTGTGACGACCAGAACCCAAAATCCATAACTAATATCTAAATCTGATCACATAGAAAAGATTTAAGTTTCAAATTAATATATAGCACATCCACAACTAATAAAAGTATAAATATAATAATCTAAATATCCTCGTACCAACGATAAATATAAAAAAAATACATAACCCCAAAAATCCTAACAAAATAAAGCAAAAATATCAAAATAGATCTATAGTGTATAAAATTAATATTCTCTTCTGTTGGCCTCAATCTCTCTTGCCACAACCTTAGTATATATTAGTGAGAGGAAGCCAAATATCCAACAAGTGATAAAAAATCTAAAAATAATAGAAAATAATAATATATATTTCAAATATACAATATATAATTTATGCTTAGAGTCATGAACAATGGTATAATATTCAAAAGATAAATATATTTTATCGTATCTATGATTAAAAGGCATAAAAAAAGTAAGTCACTCCAATCTCTGATATGATAAATATCATAATATTTCACCAATAAGAGGCAAAAATCTCTGAGAATTCGATCTTATAAGAAATAAAGAGGTCTCTTGGTCCGAATATCAGCGTGAATGGCCTGAAAATCAAATAATAATAAACAACATAGATTCCACTGAATTCGGATATCTTAAAATCTGACATATGGATTCTACCGAATACAACTCATGAATTCTATCAAATCCCAAACTCAAGAGTTATTTACAATGACGAAATATCACAATGAATATCCTTGGACCTTATTCTGTCACCGTGAACCAAAAGTCACGTATTTATGCCCCAACGGTTATGTAAGTATAACAAGATTATCCATGGTATCCTCACTACCCCTAAAATCCTTCGAAATATTATATCCATAGCATACCTATACCATCCGTGATATCCCTCGTCAAATGATATCATCTTCTATGATGGTCACATGGCTATAAGCATCTTTCTATAATAAATAATATACCTCATTACCACTATGATATGGAAATAAGTATCGGATAAGTGTAAATCACGTTAAGGTGTCATAGCCTCCTATTTGACTAGATACTTAGTATTTTAATACGCTCTCCTTCACATTGACCATAGGAAGCCAATAATTAAAATACTCACGCAATCGAGTATGATGCAAAGAAGGCTTTGCAATTACAAAAATAGAAATATTATTCGGTACCGATAAGGACTATACTCACAACATCAAAATGAACATAAAGAAATTTATCACAAAACGATGAAAGAACAAAAGAGAGCCAAAAAATATATATTTTGACCAATTTAAATATTTATTTGATCACCCATTCTGATCCGATATACAAATCATATCCCTAGAACCATATCTTAATTATCATATATAAATAGGCCTATTATAACCAATTCTGATTCAATCATCCCATAGTCGTCTAGCAGTTTTCACGAAACTATATAATAACTTTAACCATATTTTATAAATCAACTAATATTCTAAATTATGTATACACATATTTATCATCACATAATACGCTAATATTTATTTTGCCAATTATTCATGTTCATATATATATATATACTCCACATCCACTGCTAACCTCTCTCTCACGTGCACACACACCTTCAGCATCCTTGCAGTTCTCTCATACACACCCAAACTCGCAGCTACACACGCATGCACAGCAGTTCACACACGCGCACATATACGCATATGCATACATATACATCCTACACCCTATCCACTATTTCACACAATCGCCTAAATAGAACATTAAGCTCTATTTTTTGAGTTAATTCCCTTCATACCTGAGAATCAAAATAGGAGAGTAACCATGCAAAATTTTTGTCTTTTAACATGTAAACAAGGTTTTATAGCATCAATATATTGATTATTATGCATCAATATCATTGATTCTTCATCACCCGAGCCGAAGGCTCTGTTTCTACCCAACCAATGGGCTCACGATAAAATATAGTCGAATACCACGAAATCAATGTATTCAGCAAAGGAATACAATCAATAATAAGAAGAGAGGGATTTACTTGTAATAATTAAGAGATTAATTTCAAAGGAGTCTCAAATCAACTTGCCTGATTATCTGGAATGCCAACGACGGTTACTCTAACAAATTCCAGTGACAACCCAATGGTAACAGCAAATGCAACTATGGTGACGACGATCATAGCTGTGGAA
Organism: Nepenthes alata; assembly: GCA_028571085.2. Classification (NCBI taxonomy): domain Eukaryota; kingdom Viridiplantae; phylum Streptophyta; class Magnoliopsida; order Caryophyllales; family Nepenthaceae; genus Nepenthes; species Nepenthes alata. Next base: position 424 of record JAOVVI020019409.1, on the reverse strand, counting down.
TCTTAATTCTCTTTACTGGTTTCGTCCATTTACGATTCTCCAAAGAGGAACAAGAAAGTAACCCTTACTTTTAAAGCAAATGAGGAAACACTCATGGAGAAAACAAAGCTAATGACTAAGAAAAAGAAGGAAAATGACTACTCCAACCGATCGGCAAAAGTCGTTACAGTAATTTCGGCCGATGGTTTCTCCTTCTTTCTTCTCCTTCTTCATTCTTTTGCTTCCCTATTTCCTCATTTTACTTTTATTATTATTATTATTATTATATTTACTTATTTATTATTATTATTACTATTATTATTATTTTATTATCATTTAATATTATTATTTATTACTAATTATTATTAATATTTATTAATATATATATTATTACTCCCATTTATTATTATCATTTGTCATTCATTATTAATTATTTAATACCTAT
>JAOVVI020019408.1:0-10121 GCA_028571085.2 Nepenthes alata | reverse complement strand
TGTCATTTAGTTCGTGATAAAGTTCAAGACGGGAGTATTCGCACTCACTATGTGACCACTCATAATCAGCTTGCAGATATGTTCACCAAAATTCTACCGTCCCATCGGTTGAAGATCAATTTATCCAAGATGGGCATAATCAATATATATGCTCCACCTTGCGGGGGGGGTATTAGAAAATACAGCTGTACAACTGTAGCATATATCCTGTATATTTTCTTTCCTGCATACTTTTTTTTCTTTCCTTTTATTTTTCTTTCCCCATTTATTTTTCCCGTTGAGCATTGTGTATATTAAAGGCGCTTCGGCCCTTGTGCTCTGTGTGTAAAACAAAAACTCCATTGAACGAAATGTTCGGCGTCCGTCTGTTTTCGCACATTGTTCCCCTCTGTTCTCTCTCTTGGCCTCGAGCCCTTGTCGTCGTCTTCCTCATCCATTGCGCCTGAAGTTTACATATGGTGTAGCTTTTATATATTTACAGAAATCATCATTCTGTATTTTATCTTTCTATGTGATACCACTGACCAATCTTAGTATTTCCAATAATTGCAACACTCATTGTGAAAAATTTCAGGTACCTATAAAAAATCTTTGTAAGATAGATACGGGGTAGAAACGGAAGTATTGTGTGGTAATACCTTGCCAATACTATCAGTTGTGCTTAAGACAAGTTTCATGAATGTTACCAACTACAATTACGGCATTTATACAACCAAAAACAATCAAGAATAGAAAACAAAACGTTTATTATACTTATCTCGCTGGGGCTAACTTCCTGTAAATTCTCATTTGGTAAGAAAGAACAATTACTGTGTGTCTTCGTGTCTTCATTTAACTCCGCATCTCTGCTACTTGACTTGGGCAAAGATGATGAACAAAATTGTTTATATTTGGCCCCTTTAGTTGCTTCACTTAGCACTGCCTGCAGAAATAGCATTAGAATGAGACTTTTTTTTTTTTCATATGGGAAGGTTTTGGATGAGCTGAATAATAATCAAGGTCATAATCACTGATTTCCTCTACAGTTTTGTTGGTGGGGTAGGAAGAATTTGTGAGGCGATGGCAGCATTTAGTGCTTAGTGAAATTTGGTTTGTATTTAGGATAGTCCGTATATTTTAGTTAAGAGTCTTTTCTTCGTTCAAAAAATAAGTAATCACATATCAGGTCATATGATAGCAACTCTACCATTGTGTCATGGCTCCCGTCGCCATACTTTTCTTCTTTATTGTAAGTTTAATCAATGATTTTTATTAGAATGAAGCTTCACAGGCTAAGTATTGCACCTTGTCTTTTCTAGATTGTGGACTATCAGAAGATCCAAAGTAACTACTGGGGCCATAGATTTTACCATAGTCATATATGTGATTTTCATGAAGCTGTTGCATTGTGTCTGTGGTGGGCTATGGGTTCCGGCACTGGAGTAAGAGTCTCAAAAGCTTCTACAAGCAATGTCACTCTCTTTTTCTGAGCCGGGGCAAGTTTTCTGATAACATGTTGAAGAGCATAATCAAGCATCCAATCCTCGCAACCTTTCTTCTCACTCAGTGTCCTACTCTTTAAATGAATACTTTCTGCTTCCGAGCAATGCTGTTGAGGAAATTGCTTTGATCCCCTTTGGTTGAATTTCCTCATTTTTTCCATTGCTTTGATGAATTTCTTACACAGAATGACTTTAGAGAGATTGCTGTAAGATTTGGGTGATTTTGGATAAATCCTCTTTCCCACAGCTATCTCCATTTCCTCTTCTTGTGGAGCAGCAATATTATCTGAGATGTTTGGCTCTCTGCCATCACTGTGTTTCTGGTTGAAGATCTCTCTGCCTGATTGATCATTGCATGTCTTTTCATCAATAAGAAGGATTTCATCAACTGCTTCTTGTACCAGCACGATAGCATCCTTCTGCTGGAGCTCAACACTAATGGAGTCTGAATGCTGAATCTCCATGTTTCCATCACTATTTGAATCAAAGGAGCTTTGTGAAGAACCAAATGAGATCCTTTCTGGCATTGTCTTGGCTTCAATAATTGGTCTGTTTGCATCAACTTCACCTTTTATTTGTGTTTCCAGTTTTTCTGCAACACCAGATTTGATATGCTGATATATTAGGTGCCACATGCTAGTGTATTTATGTGCATCCATGGAGATCTTGTCTGATGCAGTAGAGCTGCAATCATCTTCAAAATTTTCAGGTTGAGAAGAAGCATTGTGATCATCTTTGAAATCTTCAGGTTGAGCTGAAGCATTGCAGTCAAGTTCAAATTCTACAGGTTGAGGTTCTGAATCATTGTAATCATATTCAAAATGTTGAATTTGAGAGGGTTCTTCAACAAATTCATATGCTGGCTCGGAATGTTCATACTTATCTTTTCTAGCTGCCAACATTTCCAATGGTGCAATGCTGAAAGAATTTGATGAGATCTTACTATTGGTTGACGGTCTTTTCCCATTGTCATTTGTGGATGGAGGTTTCATGGGATCATAAGTTTTGACTGCCACGCTTTCTGAACCATCTGGATTGCGTTCTTCAATTTGGGAACTTGAGGCTCTATTCTCATGGATTTGGTCTTGCTTGATGTCTAATTTTCCAGCTGAAGAATCATACTCAGTTCGCTCAGTTTTATTGTAATATAGTCCTCTGCTTGTTTCTCCAAGATCAGGGCGAATTGTTTCAAAAGCTTGTATGAGTAGTTCCACTCTTCTTTGCTCGGCGTGATCAAGTTTTGCAATAACTTGTTGTAGTGCATAATCTAGCATCCATTCCTCAGCATTCTTTTTCTGATCTTTTAAGCAATGTCTTAGAATAACATTTTCAGATTCTGGATCGGGCTTAATTTGCAGATACTGTCGCCTCTGACGGTAAAATTTCTGCATTTTCTCCATTACCTTGATGAATTTGTTGCACAGAATTACTTTCTTCAGCTTGTTATAGCCTCTGGGTTTTTCCTGCTCAGATTTTCCTCCCGCTGATTCTTTGACAATTTTCTCTGAGGTGGTAACTACAGCAGTTGAGAACCATGCATTCTCAGTGTCAAGTGATGAATCATTTCCTGCCTTTCTGTTTTCTACCTGAAACCTGCCATTATCTGAACTTGTGGAAGTTGAGATGATTGGCGTTCTATCCCCGCCTTGAAACTCGTGTGGATGCTTCCACTCTAAATTGATCACTGCAGAATTTGATTGATCTTCGGACGACTGGCAATGATTAAGAAGGATTCCATCAATGGCTTCTTGAACCAGATTAATGGCATCATTCTGGGTAAGTTCAAAACTCTCACAGTTGGATACAAAGCGCTCAACATTTGTTTCACTTTTTGCTTTCAAGGATGGATCGCCACCACTGTTTTGTTCTTTCATGGCCTCTTCAAGCAACTGGCTTCCAACTTCTGCTTTGATGCCTGATTTGATATGTTGATATATCAGGTGCCACATGCTGGTTTGTTTTTGTTTGTCTGAGAGAATAATGCCTTCTGCTGTAACATTCTTACAGTCACGTTCAGGATCTTTCATTGGAGCTGATGGTTTGGATTTTTCATAGTTTGGATCTGTGTCATCGTTGTCCTTTGTTAGTGCTTCTAGTGGGTCACCAACAGGCAACAAACAAAAATCATGATTTCAGATTTCAAATATTAACATAATGGATCATATGTAGTTGTGGGCATGCTCCGTGTTGAAATATACATTTGAAACAAAAAATTTAAGAGAAAACTATTAGAATAAATATACTTTATTAAACAGAACTCTGGACAATCAAACAATGACAAGTACAAAAATCAAGGGTTGAAGGACAAAAATATTAAGATGAATTAGTGGAGTTACACAAATAAAGAACAATAATATCCATAAACATCTAGAAATCACACCTTTAGAAGATACGATGATGAAAAGATTATAAGGTGATTCAAACACTTAAAATATAATATGAGAAAATATGAGTTAGTTATGATCGAAGGAAATAAAATAAGTACACCCAAGGAAACTTGAGACGATGTAATTTAAAAGTACTTGTATTCTTGGAAAACAATACACTAGATTGAGTGGAATTGAGAAAATAAATTCATAAGCCAACCTCAGTGGGATATAAGATTTTGTTGCAGTATTATGCGTAGTTGTAGTGGGATATAAATTCAAACACTTGAAGTATTATGGGTAGTTGTAGCGGTTGGAGTTACCTTCTGCAGTTCCTCGATTATGAATCTGCAAATTAATGTCATTTAATTCATGATCATTGTCACATAACTCTCTGTCCAAGAATGGAATCATTGCTTCATGATCTTGCTTAGCACTGCGTGCAGGAGCATCTCCACATAGACAGCTGAAGTTGTCATGTGGCTTTTGGGCAATATTGTCTAAGTCATGATCAGAGGTAATGAATTTTTCTTCCTCTTTGTTCACGGCTGTGTCTGAAGCTAAATGCTCTGCGGGTTCAGTTCTCATGGGACAACAGTTTACACTCATCCCTTTTAGCTGTGGAATGACTGCTTCAAACGCTTCAGTGAGAAGTGCCACTTTTCTTTGTTGAGCTGAATCCAATTTGGCAATGATCTGTTTAAGTGCGTAATCAAGCATCCATTCTTCAGCACTTTTCCGTTGATCCATGATCAGATGATTTAGATGGACTGTTTCCCAGTTTGCCACTATAGAACGATATCGAGGCTTCTGTGAGTTGATCTTCTGCAGTTTATTCATAGCCTTGATGAATGTGGTGGTCACTATCAACTTTTTAAGCTTGCTATAGCCGTTGGACATTTCTGTTTGTGATGGCTTTTCTTCATTTGATTCTGCCTTCTCTTCTTCTGGGGAACTCATATTCTTAGATGTCTGTTTCTGGACACTGCCATGATCACCAATTGTGCAGGGAATGATGGACTGATCAGATGGAACTACAGGAATTGAGAGAATTTCATCTACTGCTTCACGTATCATTTTAATGGCTTCAATCTGTTCAAGTTCAAGTTTCTCAGATTCAAAACTATGATTCCCATCTGCGTCATGATTAATGTTACAACAGTTCTGACTAGTATCAATGCAACTGTTTTCAGCACTCATGTTTTCATCCCTATCTTGTTCTTTTTCTGCAACACCAATGCCTTGATCGTTCTCAGCTTCTGCTGCTTTGCTTGATATAACATGATGATATAGCAGGCGCCACATCTTAGTATACTTCTGTGTATCAAAGACGATATCAGTTGCTAAACTTCCAGTGCTATTGGCTTCATTTGCTGCAGTCGGTTCTTCTAGTTCTTTGCCTACAGAAGTTGAAAACACCGTGGCTTTATCATTGGTTGTCTCCTCATTGTCCTCTCTCAATATCTTTCTAGCTGCAATAGACAGTTTGCCAATTTGATTGAATAAATTGTGGAGACCAAGATCACTAAAATTCATTTTGGAATCGTTCTTATTTAACTCAAAGTTTGAATTGAAATATCTTCTTTCATCAACATATTGCAGAATGTTCTCATCTAAAGCTTCATTACAAGCACAAAGTATGGGCCCAGATTTTGAGGCTCCGTCTCTACTCTCCATTTTCTTCTGGGTCTTCAGCAATTGTCTTCTATAAGAAAGGAAGGTGCTGAGTGGTGGTTCAAGGGCACGGCTACCCCCATTGAGACAACAGTAATTATACGGGCACACATGCAGAGTTGAAGTTTCTGGCAATTTGCAATTCTTCAGAGTAGAAGAATATGTGTGACGAACAATCCGCATGCCTCGAACTTCAGAACGGTTCTTCCCTGTATTCGTCCTGGATCTTAGGCTTGGCATCTTCGATAGAAACCTTAAAGCATTCAAACCCAGCTTCCTTGTTGCGGCGTTCACAGGTTTCTGGTAAACGGAACTACAATTTTAGTTTCTGAAAAGCTAGTGTTTCTTTCTGTTCGTTTCAGATTTTGCTTTTCTTCTTTTTTCAATAAAAAATTCGGCATTCTTCCTTTCGTAATCTTTCAATGTAGAAAACAATGGAAAATTAGAACTTTGCAAACATGTAAGATGAAATTACTGTGCCAGCTTAGTGTCTTGATTTTCGCTTTATTGGAGACGTGTATAGTTGTACTTGATTTTCAACCGTTGAAACAAAGTGATGAAAAATTAATAGAGGATTAAGACTTCTACACAGTTTTAATTTCTATTTAAAGTTCCACTCATTCAAACCCTAACAAGCAGTTCTATAAAATAACTCAATTTTACACGCTTCCAAACCATTTTCACTACAAGAATGAAATCAGAGTTAAAGAGCACTTGCCTGACGACTCGCCTTAGTAGATTTTGCATATTTTGACGGTGAATCTGATATTTCAGCATCAGAAAGGATTTCCATGGTCGATTCATCGACATATTCGACGGAGGCTTGGTCAAATCTCGATTTCTGCAGCCTTCTATATGATTTCTTGCTCCTGAGTTTTGTAAGCTTGATTGATCTTGATTTCTCCACTCTTCTCTCTGGTTTTGCTTCTGCTTTGACTATGCTATCTTGATTATCAGAACCCCCTCTGTACACGCAATCCGATGGTGCTTCCGAATTACAGCCTCCGCTTGAAAGCACAGCGTTGTCGTGGTGGAGACGCGAAGCACCAGGTTTATTAGCAGTCAATCCTGGGAATGCAGCATTTCTGGTCGCAGATTTCGTGGAATACCTCCTCGATTTTAAACTAGGCATTCTTCTTAAACGCATTAAACTAGACATCCTCTTCAAGCTTTTTGCCGATCTCGTTTCAACAGATACATCATCCACAACATCAGAGCACTGAATTACTGGAGCCTCGTCGAATCTCGAAGCGGCATATTTAGTTGAATCCGCGAATTTATTTGGACAATTCTTCCTCGTCAAAATTCCGGATGATTTTTGGCCAGAAAAGCTAGTACTTGACCTTCTGGTATTACTACCGCCGTCAGTAACAGATTCAGGAGTACCCGGAATTGCTGCCTGAGAAGACTCGTTTCGTGCATTGGAGCAACTTGTTGCTTTCATATAACGCGGACAAGGACCAGTCAAAGCTGATTTCACCAGTCCTTCTGGATCCTCCGTAACAGTCACACGCTTTCGTCTCATCAATCTATCCAGGTTTGTAACCTTCATTGATCTCAATTTCTTCAGTTTCTTCATTGCTCTATCTGTCCCTCAGATTTTCCTGATTTTTTCTTCCCGACAACCGATTGCAATTGAGTCTAACACTTAAAAAAACTATCAAACTACCCCCAGCCAGTGGAATTCGATGAGATTTCTGCTAATCTTGTAATCAATTTCTGGACTCTTTTTGTTTCTCAAAGGATGCAGAAAAGAAGTAAAAGTCGACGAAACAGCGCCGGTGGAAACTGGATTTTCTGTTCGTCTCAGATTTCAACTCAAAACAGAGATTGGCATCTTATGCGCCATAATAACGCGCAGATTTAAAAAATTCAAACCACTTGATTTTAAATAGTAAAAATTAAACCGGTCTAGACTAAATCAAAATTAAACTACACATATATACGATTTAAATACACTAAAAATATATTAAAATTTAGATTAATACTTCCTGTAGCCATTGTTTATTTAGCATTTTTATATATAATATATTAAATTAAATGAATAAATGTTAGATTAATAAATTTAATACTCGTATAATTATTTAAAATTAAATTAACCCTCACATTGATGGTTGGGATCAGTTTGATTTGATAATAATCCAAACTGGAATATGCGCTTTATTTACGATTATTTTTTAATAAATATCAAATTAATTCATATTTGTAAAAAAATAATAATTTAATTATTATCGCACTAATACACAAATAAAATAAATTATAAAATAATTCAGACGTCGTCGGGGGCGTTGACTTGGTCATTAATCGCGGCGTCTGACTCATGAATGAGTCTCCCAGCTTTCTGTGACTTTGGGGTAGAAATATTAAATAATATTTTTATTATTTTTTAAAATATTAAATATCATATTTAATTATTATTGATATCATAAAAAAATTTAAAAATATAACAATATTTAATATATATATTTTTTATCTTAAAAACTTAATTATTGAATTTTTAAAGTAAGATCTCTATCGGAGCTCCAGCACATCCGTGAATTGAAGCGTTTTAATGCCAAGGGTGGTTTGTTGAATTTATGTGATCCAATGGTCTACGTTTATTTTTTTTAAAAAAATAATTATCAAGATAATATTTAAATTAATATACATATATTATAAATAAATAAATAAACTTACAATTTTTTTTAAATATTATTGCTCAAGAGTATGACTAGAAGACACATTATATATATATATACTAATTTAATATTAGATAAATAAATAGATGTCACACTATTTAAAAATATTTTAATAATTAATAGATAATATTTTTAAAATATATTTTTAAAAAGAGCAGATTTAAACCCAACCAATTTTATCATAATCTATCCTTATTATATATATTTACATTAACACTAGTTTAATATTAGATAAATAAAACAGATGTTGTATTATTTAAAAATATCAAAATAATAAATATATAATATTTTTAAAAAGAGCAGATTTAATGCCCAGCCAATTTTATCGTAATCTTTTAATGTTGTTATTGCTATTGGGCCCCCTGCATCCATAATTTTAAGCTTGAATGCATGGCCCAATAGGAGTATATGAGGCCATTTAAGCAGATTATCTTTTAGAATAATTTATTTAAATAATGGAATATTTTAATATAAAGTTATTTATATGACTCAAACTTATAACTTTTAGATTATACAATGATAAATTCATTAGTTATATTATGACTTTCTTTTGAATCAGGTAATAATAAACAATATACAAATAGATAAGCTGGCCTTAAAATATATATATATGTGTGTTAAAATACTTATATTTTATAGTATTATTTTTATTTTTCTTGTTTTATTATTTTATTTAAAATTTTATATAATCAAGCATATCTTAAAAGAACACATTTATTTTATTTTTTTGTTCCACTTAGGCTAGATCTCATTATAGCAGGCCGTTTGACAGGTCCGATCTAATCAATCTAAAATTTTATATGATTTGTTAATGTATATCAGTATTATGGATAAAATTAAAATAATTATTCTCAAATAATTATTTGGGCCCAGTTATAGATAAAATTGACCAATTTGTGTCACGACCTCAGCTAGAGTAAGAACTCAAATAAATATTTGCATAAATTTGTAAATTTTTTTTCTTTTTAAATAGGACAAAACTCAAATCACCAAGTTGGACCTGAACAAAAACAAAAACTAAAACAATATGATAGCCATAATGCTTTACAGCAAACAAATGACCAAATTATTTTATCCTGTTTGTTGGGTCCCAATATAAGGGCTCATAAAACATTTTCCCATTTTGTTTTGTTGGACACATATTTTTGTTATTATATATGTGTATTTTTATTGAGCTTTCGATTTACAATTTTATATTATTTCTAAACTTTTTAGATTAAAGGGTTATAGATTATTTGTAGGGAGTTTGGCAAGGATGATTAGAGGATTTTATTTATATTTCGATGTATTTGAATTTCTTACATTTTGAGGAGTGATGTATATATTTATGTTATTTGGGAAATTTTGTTTCGGATTGTATACTATTGGATCATCATTTTTCTTGCTGGTTTGAGTTGAGCAAGTTATTATCAGTGCTTTGGAGACTGAAGAGATAATTCGGATTGGTCCTATATTCACATTTATGAGTATGATTATTAATGGTAGTTTGAATTTGTCGGGTCTGATCCGAATTTTGTGTAATCAAGTATATTTATTTATTTATGGATAAGGTAGTATTTATCCTAATTTAATTATTATTGATTATTACTTTCTTTAGTTCGAGGTTATAGTAGGAATAGTATTAGAAAAAGTCATAATAAAAGTGCATTGTTTGATTTTGAGGAGCTAAATATTTAAAAAATTTTATATGATAGGTATCGATATGACATGGAGTAGTGGGTTATAGAGCAAAGGACCCGATTCTAGTTGTGAGGATGACTATCTTGTTAGATCTGGATGTGGTTAACACAACCACAATTGCGGAATTTAAAAATCGGTTAAAATTACCTCCGGCCATTTGTGCTCTGTTTTCGGATTTCCGATTCGGACGGCATTCGTACTTCTGGACACTCCTTTACTCTTCTAGATGGTGTTTCAATTGA
>JAOVVI020019407.1:0-10121 GCA_028571085.2 Nepenthes alata | reverse complement strand
CAATGAGCAAGGCACTAACGGTCAATGTGACGTTGACCGCCAGCGAAGGAGTTGGCTGCCAAGACGGTCAACGCCAGACGTTGACCGTCTTGGGCCTCCTTATTTTGGGCCTGTCCTTTTAGTGGGCTGTAAGGCCGTTGACCGCCTTTGTGGGCCTCCGTTGACTTTTCCTTGGGCCAGCCCAGTGGAGGTGTACCCATCACATTTCATTTTAGTTTTTATCATATTTTTAATATCAAGGACTTAATTACTTAAAAGATATTTTTAACCTACCAGATGATCCATTTAAAGTACCCCAAAATGTGCCAAATATTAAAGCATAACCCACTCTTATACAATTCTCAACCCTACAGGAAAATAAATATAAAATTGATATTATCTTAGATGAGCAAATTATATTTACCCAGGATAGAGAGGTTCAGCTTTCTTGTTCATTAGGTTAGATGATCCGATTCAAAGAGTGCTTGGATTTCTAAAAAGATACTCAAGTAGCTAAATTCAGACATTTTGGAATTCTATCGGAGTCAACGGGATCAACCATCACCAAACCCGAGTTTCTCTCACTCAGGAGGAGTTAGTGGTTTCATCCAATTTCAACAACCATTTACATATGCCTACATGCACTAAAGGAGGATTCTGCAACCAATTAGCTTGTGGATAGGGGGATTGACAACAAAAGCCTTACTCGACAGGGTTAAGTCCCTGCCACACCTGAAAAGTTGATGCAGAGTGGACAACCTAAAATTAGAAAGATTTTATTTTATTTTATTTCGATCATTGATTTATTTCTATATTTGTAATATCTTAGAGATTTCCAAAATTTTATAATTTTGATAATCCCATAATATTTTAAAAGTATAATATTTTATTATTTCCTTATTTTAAGTCAATAATTAAGAAATTATATTTATTTTTTAATTAACCTAGGAGCAGGGTATCACTATATAAAAGCACTAACTCTATTATTTGAATATTCATTGATTAGTAGAATTAATATTAAGAAATTGTGATTATCCTCCTTTGCTCCGATAATCTCTGCTTCTCTCTTCTCTTTGTTCTCTGCTCTGTTTGTCCCATTTCCTCATTCTTTTCTTCCTCATTCCTTGCATTCCCTTCCCTGCATCTCTCTTCCCTTTTTCTTTACCTTTTTCATTTTTTTAGGTAGGGGCAGGAGAGGGGCAGGGACGATTAGTCATCATCAAATAAACACAGGAGAAACGTTGTCTCAACAATAGGCAACCAAACAAGATTATGATGCTGAAGTTGGTCAACACAAGTAATAAAAATCATGGCTTGGCAAATCAAGGAAGCAATAAAATCACAATATAAATGTACCCTAAATAGCCCAAGCAAAAGACCAAGTTTGCCAGAATATAGAATACTAACCGCAGCAGGGTCCACAACAAAGATCCTGGCAATAAGGTCCCAACAATCTTGAGATATGTTAATATGGTCAGGAGTTGAATACTGGACGCTTAGTATTCTCTGCAGGGGCGGGAGCAAAAACAGAGATTTTCACAAAAACTCAGCAAGAAAATCTACCAAGATAATTAAGAGAAAGAGTTACTTGTATCATCTTCCTGCAATCTTTAGGTTCATCTGGGTCCTCAAAGGGATATGAGCCCACCAACATGACATATAAGGTCACCCCACAAGACCACACATCTGCGATCTGTAATTTTCAAAAGAGAACCACATAAGCATGTGATTACTACAACAAAAAAACACGATTATAAAAGACGAGGAATCATTAGGGAACTGCTGCAAATATCAAGCACTTAATAGGCAAAATAAATGGCAAACAATGTAAGCAAAAGAAATCAAGAAAAGGCCTAAACTACTCATCTATCAAGCATCTAAGCAACAGTTAATAGGCCTTCAAGGTTGGCATTCAGAGATAAGTTTCCATCAAACAAATATTCTATCTCCCAAACTAGGACGTCCCAGTTTCAAGTCTCCATGGCCCCAATATGCCATTTTGGTATTTAGTTGGCCGCACCTTTTGAATGTATTCCCCCCCTCCAATTATACATGCCCAACCCTATGGGTGCCTTCTGTAAGTTACATAGCCAAAAATAAATAAAAAAGCCGTTTTGGAAATTAAATATGCAATGATTTAACATCAGGTGGAATTTCGATGGATATGTACCACAACCAGTGCCACCTGTTTTTTTACTCTTCAATTTCTTTAGAGAGAGATCATCGTTATGTTTTGCTAGGCTGTGTTGGAGTTTCCTTACTGATAAAAATATATATTTGTTCAGAGAGTTGCACAAACTTTTAAAGCATGGACAATTCTAAATAAAGTTGATAATTGCCAAAAAAATTCATTAGAATTTATTTATTATTTGAATTTCCTTATATCATTATCATTATAATTATAGTTGCCTTAAATTTTCTATTTAAAGACCTAACTGCCTCTCCCTCCCGTTGGATGATACCTCTCTTTCCCTCTTCTCCATTCTTACTTTTCTTCCACAGTTCTCTGTACTACTCCCCTTCCCTCTTCTATGTTCTTCTTCTTCCACTTCCACTTCTCCATTCTTCCTTTCCCCTCCGCATTAAATTTACAATCAGAGCCAGAATTTCTGATTTTACATAATACACCACTGAAGTTTTCTTCTAACTACAGCTGCTGCCCTCTATCCAAATCATCTGCTGCTGCGGAGAAAAAAAAAATTCACCACCGTCATAAAACTAGCCTCTATTGGCACGTGTTTATTGACATCAGAGAAGGACTACACAGCTACTAAGTTTGTGGTAAAAGATTGATTACAAAAGCATCACAACTTTAGACATCCAGGTTTTCTTTCCACCCCAAGAGGAAGTTCATGAGGACTCAAAATTTTATTTATCAGCTTTATTAATTTTAGACTTCACTAATTATAAGTTGCTATTCATGAGTTGTTTTGTAAAATTTCCTTGTGTCGTTATTAAGATTTGCTTACTATTAAAGTTTTCCTATTATTAGAGTTTTCTTATATCATTACCGGGATTTCCTTACTACAAATTTTTTCTGATTTCATTATTTGGGTCTCTATGTTTTCTATCTATATAACTACGTAATCAATATTGATTACTGATGAATGATATTATCCTATTCAGTCACCAGGAGTTGCCTCTTCCCCCCTTCATTGGTCTCTTCCTCACCCCCTTTCCTCTTCTCTGTTCTTCCTCACCTATCCATGTTCTCTGTTCTTCTGCTCCTCCATTCCCTCTTTTCCCAGATCTTCTCCATCTTCCCCTTCCCCCTTCTCTGTTCTTTTTTCTGCTACCACCTTCAATCGTGATACCCTTCAATCTTCAATTTGCACTACTGCAGATTCATTTTCTCCCACCTTTTCTAATCCCAATGGTTTGTGGGGCTATATGCTGTTTTGTGATTGAGGTGGTCTGGCTGGTGAATGATTGGACTATAAAACTGAAATGATTAGTGGACCCCAGAAAGTTGGGAAAAGTTTAAAAAATAGGGAACCTATCTATTGTATCCAAAATAAGAGAGAAGAGGATAAAAAGATGAAGCAATCATGAAAGAAAAAGACAAAAATATTTTCTCTATCTGCGTCATAATATTGACCGATCAACTCATGGATGAGAAGACAATCCAATGCGTTGGCTTCTTTTAATTTCTATTTCCTGCTCTAAGAGGTAATGAGTTTTGTCAGTTGGAATCTTGATGCTTTGATCACTATGTTGTAGTGATCTTTCCTTCTACAGATAAAAAGGATATACCACTTATTGTTGTCTAAGAAGCAATGATAGAACTAATTAAGAGACATTTCAATATTCTATAGAACATGACTAGCGGGCCAAAGAAACCAGATCCGGCGGTATATTGTTCAACACACGTGGTTACCATTTTGCATGATTCAATGTCCTAGAGAACAACATCAAATCAAATCTTTCACCTATCCAACATTTATTAGAATTTTCACAGGTTCACAAGATTATGTTGCGGGTAAAGTAATCCAAGAACTATACAGTAACAGATAGGAATACGGAATTATTTACCTTGCCATCATATTCTTTCCTAAGTAACACTTCTGGAGCAATGTATGCAGGAGTCCCCACTGTCGATTTAGGTTGTGAATGATACACTGACGACTGGAAGGAGCAATGACATAGATCATGTGGAGTCAACAGTGATACTTGAGGTATAATGCATACAATATTATGATCATAGTGACATCAAGGTCCCAAACTAACACAATCAGAAGGTATTATAGAAAGTGCGAGACAGAATGAAGAATTTAAGACCCATCTAAGCAACATAAAGCAGCACAACAGATGGTGGTAGTTAGCCCTAACAACTTTAAATCCAAAAAAAAAAAAATACAAACGACAGTACCTTAGAGTATCCAAAGTCGCAAATCTTCAACCGAGGAGCTGGACTTCCATCCAGCAAAGCATTCTCCAACTTCAAATCACGGTGACAAACTTGCTTCACCACCAAAAAAAACAAAAAAAAAACTCTTAAATAGACATGCATGCATGTATAGAAATCAATGCTTCAGAATCAATAAATATCTGCATACCATTGCATGGCAATAACTAACTCCAGATATAAGTTGTTGAAAGAAAAAACGGGCCTGCAAGAAAAAGAGCAGATTCAAACATCTGGAAAGGACAGGCATATCAAAAAAAAAAAGAATACTGTATTTCAGATCAAGGACCTCATCCTCACTAAACCGCCCTGCATTGGATATCCGCTCAAAGAGCTCCCCTCCAGATGCGTACTCCATCACAATAGCCAGGTGGGTAGGAGTTAAAATGACCTAACACAGTGCACATAGATCAAATTGAGCCATCTTTACCTTTGCAAAAGCTAAAGCTAAACTGGGAAGGGTCTAAACAAACCTCTTTGAATCTAACAATATTTGGGTGCCTTAAAGATCTATGATTAACAATCTCCCTCTGAACATTCTCATCAATCTGCAAAAATCCATAACCAAACAGAGAACTATTAACCTCAAAAAGATTCCACGTTTATTGTCATCTATCGCAAATAACAATTATAATACTTTACACAGTATTCAAATTCAACAATGCTTTCACCATGACAAATTCCGGATGTTCAATTTCCTGACCAAAAGCAACTATTTATCTAAACATCAAAATATGCAGTCTACTTGCCAAAAATTTGAAGAAACATTGGTATACCTTCGGTCCTAACGTGGCGAAGTCTATCTTACAGTGAGAAAAGGGATTAACCATACAAAATTCAATTATTACATACTTCGTAAATCCTATTTAGAAAAGTAGACTGTTCCATTGCCAATTGGCAGGACAGAGCCATTAAGTTACGTCCAAACATCTATGGCGTGGGGGGAAAAAACAAAATCAAATCATCACGTGGAAATGGCCAGCCTTATGGCAAATTAAAGCCAGATAAAAGGATAAGCTCGAATTGTGGATATAATTCGGAAAACGGATACTAGGAAAAAAACTTTCCAAATTTGAACAAAAAAGCAAATCCAAAAAATTATGAACTCTGAAATACTTGCCAATAACTTCCTAATTTAGAAACAAATAATGCCAAGTTCTGGATGGAAAAAGAACGCATAGATCTCACCGACATCAACATATCCAGGTCGAGGACCACATCCAGTAATAGGAAAGTTTTATCTACTAATAAGCAGCAATAGCAGAGTAATCAAACTAAAAACCCTAACTGAAAAATCAAACCCAATAAGCCAGCGTCACTAATTAAGAATAAAAGAAGAAACTGCACCTTGTCACCTCGCTCGATGTACTTGACAGCAACGAGCTCTTTAGTGACTTTATCTCTCATCAACCTGGCGACGCCGAAATTTCCAGAACCGATATCTCGGACGAAATCGTACTTGTCACTGTCGTGCATAATAGGCATATCCATCCCCAGTCCCATCGTCGCCGCCGCCGTCGAATTCAGAGTTGCCATATCTGATATTTCCTCTCGACTGAACTGCAATCACATCTACAGTCGCCAAAAACAGAGGCGTATCTCCTATTCGCGGCAAACCATCGAAGCAGAGTGAGATCGGTCAAAAAGACATCGGTCGGACAAAATTCGACGGACGAAATCGAATTCGGAAGCCTCGCGGAGAAGTTATCGGACTAAGTCGGCAAAGGGATCGATATTTTCGATCATCAACGGATAAATATCTCAGCGTGAAAGGAAGCTGGTTGGTTGGCGGAGTCTTACGACCCAGAAAGAGAGAAGGGGGGTTTTGTTTAATGTCAAAACATCGATGGGAGAAGAAAGCACCAGACCAGGACAAAACGGGAGGGCGTATTCGAGACGTCGTCGTTTTACATTTGGTTGCGTGTCTACCGACATAATTTAAGCTGCCTATTAAAAATATCACGCCAGTTCCCTTTCCACCGACCCCCAGTGTCTAGATAATGTAAATTTATCTATTTATTTATATAAATTTTATTTATATTTAAAATTGTCTAAATAATACCAATAAATATTAAAAAAAAATTATAAAATTGTCACGTTATAAATTAAATTAGAAAATTCAAG
The DNA here is from genome assembly GCA_028571085.2 of Nepenthes alata. Lineage (NCBI taxonomy): Eukaryota > Viridiplantae > Streptophyta > Magnoliopsida > Caryophyllales > Nepenthaceae > Nepenthes > Nepenthes alata. Next base: position 3,613 of record JAOVVI020019407.1, on the reverse strand, counting down.
TAGTCTAACTCTAATAAACATCTACCTTCACCTGTTATACAATCTTCTTTCAAAGTAAAATTTTAAATAAAAAAATTTTAATTTTCAAAAATTTTACTAATCTATTAAGTTTTGTAATCAGAGTTATTTTCATTTAATGTATTGTCTAATTTTAAAAAAAAATATGTAAAACATATTCTATTGCTAATCAATAATTTTAATAAAAATTATAAATTATAACTTTTTTAAAAATATATACAAATACATCTTATATGGCTTCGAGTGAGATTTGTAATTCTTCTCCATCAATCTCTAAACTATAATTTTTATTTTACTAAGCTACTATGAACCTGAAATTAAAATAATTGTCTAAATAATATTTAATTTGTACGTTTTCTTACTTTAAATTTGATGCGTCTTAACAATCTGAATTCTAATACGAATTAGGTATTCTTATTTTAAATTGTACCCAGAATAAGTATAGAATTTTTATGATTGATATTATATACCTAGAATTTAATCTAAATTTATGAAATGAGAGTGGTGATCCATATTAATCAAATAAAAATATATATATATCCGTACCTGGATCCGACTTCTAACAGATTCGTATTCGTCTGGATTGTTGGACCCAGCTCCACTCACTAAATTTGAATCCTATACACCATTAAAACGAACAAGAGGTCAGTGTGCCGGTTGGAGGTTATCCCACCGAAAATACTCCGACGCTCAAGTCGGTAAAGCCTTCTAAACAGGGAAGGTAAACTGGAAAGCAAGAGAAGGAGAGAGTAAGTTGATCGGTCAAGAGTGTTGACTTGTCGAGAACCTGAGCTCTCGCTTTCTACTCACAGAGAGCGTGAGGAAGCGATGTCCCGAAAGCGTGTAAGCTTCAGGGAACGACTCTCGAAAAATCAAAGAGGTTTTCAGGAATCTGAAAGCCTTTCGAGGAATTGGAGGACGAACGCCTGGGTAGAGTGGAAGAAGTGGTTGACCTCTATCCGATACTCTGTAAGCGTTCATGTGCGTCTTTCTCAGTAAGGGCTTACGTTGTATGAGTCAAAGCTTGTATCAATAAGCGTGTTGCGTAAGTAAGCTTGTACGTAAGAGCTTGTGTCCGTAAGAGATTGTCTGTAAGTCAGAACTTGTTTGTGTCCGTAAGAGATTGAATGTTCCCGCGAATGAGAAATTTAGGGTTTATTTAAAGAGTGACAGGGTGATCTTCCTTGGTTAGAAGGCGTGATCCCCTACGTTATTCTGGTCGACCTTCCTTCTACAGACGACGCCAATTGTCAAACCGGTTGAGATTCCTTCCTTCCATGGTGGTCAGCGGCTTTCCAAGTTGCTCACATTCCTTCTGTATATTTTACTGTTTGAGAGTCTCAGTTGGCAGGAGATTGAAAAAAATTGGCGCCTTCTTTATGGGAATGGCGTTGATTTTGTCAATGTCCTTTTTTTATGCTGGCTGAGATCATGGAAGGGGCTGAAAGTTTACTGGTCGTCTGCTGGATCGTGGTCTCAAGTGGGCCAGACCCGTAAAAAATCTTTTTGGGCCTGCCGCTACAGTACATCCGGTAAAAACTCGAGTTGGCCGTCTATACGCGAGTTGGCCGTCTGCTGAAATCAGGACGGTCAATGGTGGCGTTGACCATTTTGGGCCTTTCAGGATTTAGGTCCGTGTCTTCTGATGGGTCGTTTTTGAGTTGACCATCCAGTAGGCCGTTTTAAACCTCCGTTAATCTTGTGTCAATTCATTTCCAATATACCCATCTATATATACTTATCCTGATTTTTTAAAAATAAAATTTTATTTTCTTGAAAAGGGGTAGTTAAGAAAATGTGGATGAGGATGAAGGAATGATATTTCAAAGTGAAAATCTTAAATATTAAAGTAATATAATTGCCACCATAGTGTGCCCCAGCAGCCGACCTTTTTGTTGAACTTTCCTTTTCTCATTCTTGATTTTATTGACGTTTTGATTTAACTAATATTAAATTTTATGTGATTTTTATTTTTCCTACACATAATTTATAGATCTAACAAAAAAAGATAAATACTAATTGAAATACTAAAACTCAAATCATCAAAGTGGTTCGAGTTAAAAGCCTTTCTCCTGTCATTTATCTAGTTTGAATTTTAATTTATCTCATATTAATTTAAATATCAGATGATAATTAGAGAGTCAGTCTCATATATTTGACCTCTCATATATATTTTATATTCATTATATAAAATTGATTTATTTAAGCAAAAATTTATTTTTCAATTCAGTATATCTGTTTATTCTTTACTTCGACTACAAACAGAGGGCCTGACATTTTAAAATTGACAACAGATACGATGGTTCATTTCCTCTGATGTAGAGAAAGCCTTACTGATGGTTCAAATTTTAAATCTTGCTAAAATTATTATCTTTAGAAGAGTCACCAAACTTTTGAAATATTTTATATTCCAATTTGATGATATAATCGAAAAAAAATTTGATAATTTATCATCAACAACCTATTAAACAAATTACACTGCATGTAATACTTTGGTCATATGACTCATACCTATAATTAAAATACTATTTATAGCTAAAATCTCAAGTCGGTGAAAAAATCTCATAAACCAGAAAGGAGCTTGATTCCGTGGCTTGGAGGTATAATACAGAATGCTAATTTTTAGACATGGGTAATGTAGAGTTCCACATCGGATGAAGAGGGGAATGAAGCGTGCCTTATAAAGGGCGTGGATACTTCTTCCTTGTGTGACGCGTTTTAGGGGCGGTGGAGGCCGTCTGCTAAGAACAAAATCGTGCGGAGCCTGTGTGGCTGCCAAAGCGGACGATATTACACAAGCGGACGCTCGGGGACGTTACAGATGGTATCAGAGACGGGGCCCGGTTCGGTGTGTCAGCGAGGACGTTGGGTCCCCAATGGGGGTGGACTGTAGAGTCCCACATCGGATGAAGAGGGGAACGAAGCGTGCCTTATAAAGGGCGTGGATACCTCTTCCTTGTGCGACGTGTTTTGGAGGCGGTGGAGGCCGTCTGCCATAAACAAAACCGTGCGGAGCCTGTGTGACTGTCAAAGCGGACAATATCACACAAGCGGACGCTCGGGGACGTTACAGGTCACGTGTCAAAGGAAGTCGACCATGACGACTTAGTGTGTATTTACATGTAGTACTCTAGTAGATTTGTCAATTTTTAATGTGGGTGTCCACGTAATATTTTTTGAACTGATTGGTTTTTAAATTTTATTTTTTAAAAAAATTTATAATTATTTTTTTATAATTTACTTATTATATTCTAAACACATGCTCGAAATATGGGTCCAAAGTCATAATAAGCCATTAATGTTAAAATCGTTAAAAATTTAATATCTATATCATCCCACCACCGGAGCCACTCTTCCTCAAGAAACCACCGCTTCACCGCCACCGCCACCACCTATAACGTCCCATCATTGGCGTCGTCGGCTTTGACCTCCTCATATTCATTTATTTTTTATCACATTTATTTTACTTTCTCCTTTTTTTTTTCTTTTTTCTTTTTCGACACTACCTCAAAATCTGTCCATGTTCATTTGAACATGTCATGCATGATATCACTGAGACGTGTAGATGCTGCTTTAGACCACCATGATTATTTAT